>OZ030392.1:45794802-46071800 GCA_964023965.1 Melinopterus prodromus
TTGACAGAATCAAAACAAGCACAGCTTTCACCAGCGTCTTCTGTATTGTAAAGGGCACATATGTATACACCTGCCAACCGTATCTAGTACTAATTAATATTAATCAAATATATTGTATATATTGTTCTATCACAAGTACCTACAATTACCTCGTCATAAATACTATTTTATTCTGTCGCCGCATCGATGGTTTGTGTTAGAAGCGCAATCCAGAACAGCAGGATATTTATTATCCTGGCGCCGGGGTCGGAGTCCCGCGTACGGATTTAATAATAAATAATTTGTCTAGCTATACGAATTCCCGGCGAAACCCCGGGACCTTAAGAATGCTTTCACGTTTAACAAAGGCATCCCTTGGTATGCCAGGTGACAACGTTATTTGTAAATCGGGCTAATAACGTTATGAAAGCGGAGCAATATTAAGGATTAATGAACGTCGGGCCCCCATTTATTCAATTTAATTAAATGACGCTTTCGACTTTGGTAGAGCAGGAGTATGAGCAGTGTGTACCACTAACTTAATGTGTATTTGTTTCATTCGTAACGCAGAAAAAAACAACCGCGCCCTTTAGCTGTGTTCGAATGTTCTACAATCTACACCGTTTACACTTTTTAAAATTTCTCAAGCATTAGTGTAGAAGTAGAGTTTCGTTTTGTATTTTTACTTTATCCTACGCAGTATGATAAAATATTGTAATCGTGGCGAGAAAAAATGAGATTTTAGCGGAAATAGGTCTTTTTGGGTCTCCTGATCATTTTTGACCAAGGTACAAAAAAAGTCTCTGTGTGTATGTGGATGTCTGTGTGTATGCCTGTGTGTATGCCTGTATGTATGTGTGTATGTGTGCATGTGTGTATGTGTGTATTCGATTCTTGTGGCGACGATTCCGGAGAAACTACTAAAGGTATCGGGACGAAAGTTCAAGTTTTATGATCAAACTTAGAGCTGAAAAGCTATTGGTTCAAAAGGCTCCATAGGAACTGGAGGTACCTCTACGCATTTCTGTAATTTTGTCAAAATAGTTAAATAATAAATTAAAGTAGTGGAAATTTTGTGTAATTTATATTTATGACATTTTTTAGTAAAATTAATAGTTTAGCTGTATGAGCAAATTCTATTTCATCGAGATCGTGTCAGCATTAAGGGTCCCGTCTCAATTCAAATATGGAACTGTAGCAAACTTCTCTACAAAGCTTCGAAATAAAATCACCAGATGTAGATGGCGCTACTATAAACATCTCTCTTTTTATTTCGAATTTATTACATTTGACATATTGTATAGCCTATAGAAATTAATGTATTGCTTTCTATTTCTATAAATATGCACACTGGACTGTGTTTGAGTTTGATATAGTACTTTTACAATTGTCGCCATCGTAAACATGTTAGCCACCATACCACAATTATGCACTACAGTACTCCAGAACGCAATTCTAGAGAAATTCAGCGAAAAGTAACTCGTGGTCTTATAGTTGACATTTAATTACATTTTATAATGTATGTAATACATTATAAGATGGAATTAAATACTAATTTAATTTAATTTACTAATTTAAAGCAGATAATAATCGGACGCAACTGCCATCGGAAAGCATTTCTATATTTGTAGTCAACACTAAAATTTGCATAAATAATTTTCATAAATATTGAAATTCCTTTCCGCTAAACTATTAATTTTATATATTGTATGATAAAGTAATGTGCCTGGCCACATCAGATTTTTTTCCGTACAATTGAATGGTGTAACCTGTTTTGCAATTTACTTAAAAATTATACAAATTATGAACAATTGCTGAAAAAATCATTGTTGCAAAAGCCATTTTTGAGCTTTTTACTTTATCATACGCAGTAAGATAAAGTATTGTAATCATGCCGGAAAAAAAAATTGAGATTTTAGCGGAAATAGGTCTTTATGGGTCCCCTGAACATTTTTGACCAAGGTCCAAAAAAATATCTGTGTGTGTGTGTGTGTGTGTGTATGTGTGTGTGTGTGTGCGTATGTGTGTACTCGATTTTTGTGGCGACGATTCCGGATTAACATTTAATGGTAAAATTAATAGTTTAGCTGCAGGAGCAAATTCTATTTGATCGAAATCGTGTCTACATTAATACTAGGTGCCCAGGATATTTTGAAGTTTTTGACAGTATTTGGAACGTCAGCGTTTGCGAAACGTCAATTCAACACGCAAATGCATGGAGAATTGCCATGAGGAGCTAGGTGAAACAATATTGAAAAACAATATTTCGAGTGCGGATAGCAATGTTATGTTTTCGCGAATAAATATACAAGAAAGATTGTAAGACGGTATGTTAACCTTAAAACTTATTTAGAATATTGAGCATAATTATTTATGAACTTTTGTAGTTAGCACTGAAGACGGCGTAAAACTTCGAAAATATAGTATGCTAGAAGCCAATATAATATATTAATCATCAGAACCAGAACCTTTTTACTTTATCATCCGTAGTATGACAACACTCCATATTTAGAAGCTTTCTGTTGAACCAAGGGTCCAAAGGAACTGGCGTTTTAGTCTTAGCATTTTTGAAAGATATTGCAAATAAGCCGCTTTATCTGTAATTTCGTCGAAATAGTTAAATAATAAATTAAAGTAGAGGAAATCTGAATAACTTGGTAAAATTAATAGTTTAGCTACATGAGCAAATTCTATTTCATCGAGATCGCTCGTACTGCATATAAACTAGTTAGCCAGGATTTGTCAGATATTGTGATTCTAATGACAGTAGGTAGTGTCAAATGCTGATGTTTTCACATTACCTACTGTAAATATAATCAAAATGTCTCTAGTCTAGTACTAGTAGTTTTATTTTAATGCAGACATGGCCGATCTCGATCAAATAGAATCTCATGCAGCTACACTATTAATTTTATATATGGTATGATAAAGTCATGTGCCTGGCCACATCAGATTTTTTACTTTATCATACGCAGTATGTAAAGTATTGTAATCGTGCCGACAAAAAAATTGGGATTGTAGCGGAAATAGGTCTTTTTGGGTCCCCTGAACATTTTTGACCAAGGTACAAAAAAATGTCTGTGTGTGTGTGTATGTGTGTGTGTACCCGATTTTTGTGACGACTATTCCGGAGAAACTACTAAACGTATCGGAACGAAAGTTCATATTTAGAAGTTTTGTTACCAAACTTAGAGCTGAAAATCTTTGGGTGGAAAAGGGTCCAAAGGAACTAACTGGTAGTTTATTCTAAGCCTTTTTGAAGGATTTTGCAAATGAGCCGCCATTTCTGTAATTTCGACAAAATAGTTAATTAATAAATTAAAGTAGAGGAAATTTTGAATAATTTATGCCTATGAAATTTTTTGGTAAAATTAATAGTTTAGCTTCAAGAGCAAATTCTATTTGATCGAGATCGGCATTGATATGAAATAACATAGTAGCCAGGATTTTGACAAATATTTTTTTATGTTGTCACATTCGAAAACAGCTGAGCTCATCAGAGTGATCAGAGGTTGGAGAACCACTATGGAACGTTGCCGCTGTAGTGCGGCAAATTATAAAATACAAATTTCAAATAAAATAAGATCACCAATTTGATTGTTTGTTGATAAGAAATATCAACCCGTCTTTATATCTAATTCTAAAAACGATAAATTGAGAAAATTATAAATAAAGTATAGCGATGAGTGTAGTTTTATTTTAGTATGTTGGTAGGGATGTCATGAACAAATATAAATCTGTCAGAATTTGACCTTTTTAAGGTGCGTTTTCATTAGTGATAATGGCAGTGGTAGCAGACGCCGTTATAGTATTTCCAATAGAAAAGTGCTAGTGACTCATGTTTATGTACATGCAAACTAATATGTGTCATTATCACGATATGTAAGAAATACTATACTTTCGTATTCTACCACCGCCATTAGCTACCATTACCTACCAATCGGAACGCATCTTTAAACTTGACGTTTCGTCAAAGTGGTACCAACCTAGAATTTACTATACAGAAATAATTTTTTTTTGAAATACGTATTTCTTAAAAACCAACACAATAAACGTTGATGTCGCTCCTGCCAAAAACTAGATAGCGCGACTCGCTCACATGCGACGGCGACACTCCGCCTTCGGTGACGCGCCGCGTCACCCCTCGTCGCGCTATTCCGTACTTTCGGCATTTGTGACATAAATAACTATTATTCTAATGACGTAGTGTAGGTAGTGTCAAATGCTGATGCTTTGACAATACCTACGATTTATCTCAATAGAATAGATTCTCATGCAGCTAAAGTATTAATTTTATATATTGTATGATAAAGTCATGTGCCTGGCCACATCAGATTTTTTGATTATTACACCATAATTTTAAAAAAGAATGCTAACATGTTATGCATTGCGGAAATGAGAAAAACACGACTATCGGAAAATGCCAAAATTCAACAAGGCGCCCATTAGAAAAACAAAAGTTGGCCATGGTTACGCCGCCATCTTTGATGTAATTTCAATCTAAAAAATGACACTGCATTCCTGCAGAACGTTTTTGTTTCAAATGTCTAGCTACATTTAGTTTCGAATAAAAAATTAAAAACGATATCTTAACATTTCAGTTTTTTGTGGATATCTTAGCACAAAAATACGAAACTTTGCCAAATTTAAACATAGGCTCTATCTCCACTAATAAGCGAGACCCCATGGTGAGGCTCGAAATTGAATCACCCGGTATATAGAAGATTTGTGTCCTGATCTCTTTTGATGTACCCTTTTGATACCGTTGGTTTCTATAACATCCAGGCTTGTTAAAAAACACACCTGTATTATAATCAACTGCAGCTGTCAACAATATAAAAGTAATGTGGACCGAAATGTTTTAGTATATAAACCCACGCTATAAAAGGAACTGATAAGCCGAACCTGATATAAAGCTAACAGTACTGAATTGATATGATATAATATACAAAATGGTCAAGCATAGTGTCATGTATCTGTCATTTATTCTACTTGCAACCATCTTCTCTGTTCACGGGGTACTAAATTATTTTATTATTATTGTTATTATCATTGAACAATTATTTTTGTGGTTTTGTTATGGTTAAATCATAAGCGTGCGTATAATACTAACTTATTTCAGGCGAGTATCGAGTTTTTCTTGAGGGATATACGCGACAAAATACCAAATATGTTAGAATGGCTTGTATATATATCAAAAAAAAGTAAAGGTTTGCCAGCAACTCTATCCAAGCAACAAATAGATCATTTCAACGCAATTCAACAAGGACAAGACGAGTACGAAGCAAGAACCAAAGCAGCAGTAAGTATCCCGTTAAATAGAAATTGGAAACATATTTATATAATATGATTTTACAAACGGTCAATTCATATCCTTGTCTTTGTTATTGCCTAAAAAGAGTCTTTTTGAATAAATAAATCGGTTTATAGCTTGCGAAGGATCCAGATAATGAACAGTTAAAAGGCGAGGTAAAAAGGATGGAGGATCGTAGAAAAGATTGTGGTGATGCTACAAAGCTTGATTGTTTTATGAAGCTAATTGAAAAAGTCTTCGGTAAAAAAGATAAAGTTATAGGTAAGTTATCTGGTACCAACCGAAACTCGTTTAGATCAAAAATTGTCTAATCATTGTTTATCTTTACTGTGGGACTAACCTGCAAAAATATATTCAACCATTGTGCCAATAATTTATCTTTTTAGATGGTGTGGGGCCAACTCCCGATCTTACCGAAAAACTTAAAAAAGCTAGTTAAAATATCAAAGGAAAATTTAAGGTGATATGCTTGAGTTGACCAATTGGATTAGTTAAACTGAACATGTATTATAATATTGTAGTTTTCAATATATGCATAAACATATACCTACGAGGAAAGTTTGAGAAAATATGCGGTTAACTTATATGTGCTTTCATACCTATATAAAAAACACCTTTTTGTGTCAACTAAAATCGAGTATATTCAACGTTACAAGACCTAAAGAATCTGAAAAAATTTATCGGCAGTTTAGAGCAGAAAACAATCTCCAAATGAACATCTAGATCCAGAAGAAGTGAGCGACTTCCTTGCTTCAGTACTGAACTAGATCAGAAAGTTGCATTTTGAACAACCAATGTTTTGAGTGTCATTAATTTTCATGCCCCTTTGCAGAGGGTTAGGCTCAGACGATCGGCGCCACCTTGGATAACACATACCATTAGAATAATGCAGAGATTAAGAGATCAAGCACTGAAGAAATTCAAAACTGCGAGAACGGATGGAAAGTGGCAGTATTTTAAAGATCTGAGGAACGGTGTAAAAATTGCAATTGATGCTGAGAGAAAAGCATATCTAGAACACAAACTAAAAACCGAAAAAAATACATGGACGGCATTAAAGAAAGCAAATATGTAACACAAAGTTAACACTCTATTCCTCCACATATTTCGGATCCAAATAAATAAAGATCTTTGTTATTACTATCTTAACAATAAATGCACCGATTCGTAATTTAGTTTCAAAACTAGTGACTGATAAGGATGTAGAAAAGACAATCAACTCGATTAAAAGTACAGCTAATGGACATGATAGCCTTAACATAACCACCCTGAAATGGTGCTGCCCCCATATCATTCCTCAAATTAGAGATATCGTCAACTCTTGCATTCTGACCGGCAGATACCCATTGGCGTGGAAAAGAGCAATGGTATTATCATTACAGAAAAAAAGTAATGTGGATTCGTTGGGAGACTTAAGACCAATAAGCAACTTGCCGATTTTGTCCAAGGTGTGTGGCTAACGAGTTTAATTTTAATGCAGACACGATTTATCTCAATCAAATAGATTCTCATGCAGCAAAACTATTAATTTTATATATTGTATGATAAAGTCATGTGCCTGGCCACATCAGATTTTTTCTATTTTTGAGTATGTTGTTAAATAGGGACTATTTTTTTTATTATTGTATCAATAAGTACATGTAAAAACAACAAAAATGAGCATTAGAAGAACGTGTAAAAAGATTTTTAACCACAGATTTATTTTTTTTAGGAGCAACTGATATTGATTGGAAAAACTAAATATCACAAAACCTTCTTGTTTGATGCATATAAAACATGAAAGCTTATTATAGTAGACATAAAACGGCGCGCTTACACAAAATTTCATCAAAATTCAATTATTGTAGCGATAATAAAAAATAAAATACGATGTCATAGTAAAAAGTGACACTTATAAATGTTGTAGATTTTGTTATGATCTACAACTTAGTATATGTCATGATATATTGACCCCCCATATCTGCATTTATTTTTTTTACGTTCACTATGAACCCCCTTAGCATTTTCAAGGATAAAAGTGCTGTCTACAATTAACATCGGTTTTGGCTTCTAATCAGTTAATTTGCCTGCACTATAATGTAACAATTCATAGGAATATTCTACAGTGAGCGACAACAAAAATTTAATAAATTTATATCAATTATAACGAACAAGACCTACACATTTTTATACTAATTGTTTTGATAACAATTTGTATAGGGCTATTATCAACTGATTCTGAAGTATTGAAAATTAATGTCAAAAAGGTGCATTTAAAAAAAATCACTCAAGAATAAAGATGCAAGAGATTTTATTTTGGGTAGCAAAAATATCACAGTTTCGATAGTTTGCCATATTCTAATTCCAATTCGATTCTAGTATGATTTATCCGTCATAAATGTAGGTTTGCTAAATGCGCCCTTAAAACGTTTTCGTCGTTTTGGTACCATTCCTAAACGTAGGTAGGTACACAGTTCAATATTGATTTAAATCAAAACTAAGTGGCTTGTTAAGCACCTTTCTATAAACAGCCTCAGTTTACCACCGGTGTACAGTACAACTAATAGGTTTCTCCTAATCACTGTTACGATTTACGGTTTGCGAATAAATAGCCATACATTTATCGAGCATTTCGACGCATGCCGTAATCGTAGGAAGCAGCGTAAAAGTCCATTCGAGTTTATGGGCCCTGCACAATTGGTGCAGTTATATATTTGTTGGATATTGAGCGAATCGTCAACTGGTCGTATTTTGAACTGTCGAACGACCGTTTACGGTCAGTTACGTCCGCGCTCAGCAGTTTACTGCTTCCCGAATGCAAAGCGAAACCTTTGTCCAAGAATTATGTATATTATTATCGACGTTCTGATATAGCTGGAATGGTGTCATTGATAACGGTCGCCGTAATGCGGTGTTGCATTTTTAATACGCTCGTAAAATTTGGAGAGGTGAGGAGGTGAAAGTGGCCCTCCGGAGTAGCCATGAATTTAAACTGCCCCATTTCACCAGGGAGGCCTTGCAGGGCTAAAATATTATGGGGCCATATTGGCCTATTTTCGTCACGTACAAATTGATAGTGAATAAGTTGGTTGGTTCCCTTTTTAAATTACATTTCACGGGCACTTTATATTTTCAATATTATTATATTATGAACATTATGTATATTATTATATTTTTATTTATAAATGTTAATAAATTCAGTCGATTCGGTAATTTAAAATAACACAAGCTTCATACTTTATGTATAACGTGTTATCGTGACGTTTCTAAGCTATGCAACAACTGTTTACAAAAGTATTTCGAAATATTAGAACGCATTAAATATGAAATTGTAGACACCTTCGACATGGATATACCGAGTGTTACCAAAAAAGTGAAAATAACTTAAGCTTATTTGAAAAAAGACACCATAAAGGTCAGTTGGGCTTAACATAAGGAAACTCTTTCCTCTCACATATACTTCAAAACTGAAAATCTCCTATAGAGGTTGTGTGAAGTTTTACTATTGTTTGTGTTATGTTCTTTTAACTAACAGACACGAACCAAAAAACAGCTCGTTGACATTCAATTACAATTGTAAAACTGTTATAACCTCAGACATTAGGATGATAATAATAAGACGAAAGACAAACTTCGAAAAAAGGAGGTCTGCTTACCGCAAAGGAGGACGGTTGATGACCAGACTTCCATGGCTAATATTTTCTGTCCAATATCTTCGCATCCAATGCGTCCAAATCGTACTTCTAATATTAGAGTATATGTATTATAAAGTATTAACTGCCAATAGCAAATAATATGCTCGTGGACAATAGCCGTTATTCTAAACGCTGCAGCCGGGGTATTATGATATCTTTTATATAGCCATAGACCGCCCGTTGAATAGACACAAAATGCAATATTTTGGGATATTCTTGAGGTTCGTATGACTTCAAAATGACGTCATCATTGAAATATTTAATGGTGCCCTATATTATTTGTGTGATATTTTTAATAAGGATGATATACCAAACACAAAACATATCAATAGCCAATATTTATCAGCAAGGCAACAAAAAAAACTTTGTTGTTAATTAATCTAGGTCATTCAATTTTGGCAGATATTGTATTACTTGAGCCCTTTAGCGTGATTTACTTGGATTTTAAATAATCACCAATTTCTTTGCGTGTACTTCATGGGAACACACTACACCACGATTATTATGTTAGAAAACATTTCCGATTACAATGACGTGATATTTTTCTGTAAATCGTAGCGCGAAAATGCCGTTCAAAGCGGAGAAATATAAAAATATGGGGTACAGTTCTCTATATTGCTTACTGTTTGATATTATTTCCAGGTTTGATTAATAATTACTGTTCATTATTAATTGTTGGTTATTGTTGTTTCTTATTTCAAGTGTTGTATACATCGCGATTATTGTTTAAAATGGAATTTTAAAACTGTCTTTCCCAAATATGTACAACACTATTTTTCATCAAGACAGTGACGCGCGAATACAGTCAAATTCAGATGTTAGCTTCATCCGTAGTGCACTATGCCGACTTTGATCATTAATCCAATTTGTTTTCTATATCCCGGCTTTAAACGACATAAAGGATTTTCTTCCACGATTTT
This sequence comes from Melinopterus prodromus, assembly GCA_964023965.1. Classification (NCBI taxonomy): domain Eukaryota; kingdom Metazoa; phylum Arthropoda; class Insecta; order Coleoptera; family Scarabaeidae; genus Melinopterus; species Melinopterus prodromus. The sequence continues at coordinate 45,804,690 of OZ030392.1, forward strand.
AAGAAAAATATCAAGTATTTGGTGTCATTGTAATCGGAAAAATGTTTTCTATCGAATAATCAGGTTGTACCTACCCATGAAGTACACAAAAATGTCTCATTGGCCAAAAACCAATTAAATTACGCTAGAGGGCGCCAGTAATACATTATCGGCTAAAATTGACTAACTCAACAAATAAAATGCTTGGGTGGTAAGAAAACGGTGTGTAAAATTTTTCCGCTTAATATTGATGCACTGAATTTATATTGAACATCAAAGTTTAAACCGAGCCAAAACGCTCCGTGGCGTCATAAGATTGGTGAGAAGCTCAGCGAGCCTTGGCGGTAGAGAGCAGCCCAAAAAATAGGACCTACGGGCATGATAACGGCATCGAGTTGAATGTATAGCATCTAGAGGACGTTGTGTGCGTTCCGAAAGCGAATAACTATAGTTGGGTCATGGAATCTTTGCGTGTAGTCAAAAGTGACAGTCGTCTGAGAAGACGTACGTCCAACGTTAATGTCAATCTTTTCACATGTTGTAGAAAGAGTGAGGGCATGACAATCGCATCGTAACTAGCTCATGTCACGTGGCCTTCGACCAGGCATGCTTCGTCACACCAATCACAGCCCTTTCATATATTTTAAAGGGACGAGACCGATTTTAATATTATTAATTATGTACGAACCGATTTTTTTCTAAAAAAAAAAAAAAAACCTTTGAGACCGTTCTGGTAGACGTTTAGCACTAATAGAGCGTATTAATTTTTAATTTTCAGACGTAGTGCAAGACCCCTATTTTCGACTATTTTGATCCATTCATAGCCACCTAGATTATTCAATAAAAAAATTATTTTTTCGTTGTCTTGATGATAAAAGTTGATGTTGATGTTTCTGTGTTCAGAATGTCATCTTGATGTTCATTTTGATAGAAAATATCATAGAAATAATAGCCTTGTTTGCGGTAACGGTTAGGAACTAGTTTGTGTACTATTTTATATTGGACCAAAAGAATGTCTCCCTATGATTCTCCCACCCCCATCACACTGACACATCTGGTCCAATACAAAGTAGTGCCTAAACTAGCTTCCAACTGGTACTGCGAACAAAGCTATTAGGGTGCCATTTAAAATTTCCATGATCACGTCATTTATGGAAAAACGGGTCATACTAACCTCAAGAGTATCTCATAATATGAATTTTTTTGGCGTAATTATATGGCGGGGGTCACCCAGAATTACCGACACTTCAACAACTGTGCCACATGCAAAATCATAACAATAGAGAACAAAAATAAGAATAAATGAATACAGGGAAAATAATCTAGAACTCCATGATTTGTATAAAAATATATTTAAAAGTACGTATCTAATCAAAATTTGCACAAGATAGTTCAATTAAACCGTTTGCTTTAGGATAAGATCATCTGTAATCGACAAGTGAGACCCTGAATGGCAACAAAGACTTCAATTAATAAGTTTAATGGAAAAGACAGAATCAATATTGCTCCTCTACGCAAATTAGATTTACTGTTTGCCGTCGGTGTCGCTGCGAGCGTCCGGCAGCCTTAATCCGGGATTTTTTCGATTTTCTTCGCTCATTGTGTCGAGTTTATTGCGAATCCCTGGCCATCTTTCGTCCTTTTTTTTTCTATCGAGGTGGCCTCCGACGAATAGAATGGCGGAGAAAAACATAAATTATTTCTGGCAAATTAAAACGGGATGAAAATACTTTCGTAATCGATTAGTGGAACTTTTGATTGAAGCGAAGATTGAGGTTTTTTACGTAGAAAACCCAGTGAGATTATAGCAGAAAATATGAAAATGGGATCAAAGTGTATTGAAATATAAATGAATCCAGATTTGCCTGTAAAAATTCTGTGCAAATGAGATTGTATGCTGTGTATGAGATGTATTGCTTGCTAAGTTAGCAAGTGATTGCGTATAAAATGTAACTGTTGTATATTGTATATATGTTTACCGTCGACCTATTTCCGCAACTTGGCCAATCATCAATTATATGGACATGTTTCACATACTCAGAATTTTGTCGGTAAGAGTTAAGAGTTTAGACTGCCAGACCGTAAAAGTTGGACACTTTAACTTCTGAGTTAATAACTTTCCAGTCTAAAAATCAGTATAGTTTGCCGGTCAACAGTGGGTAGAGTTGGCACACACTCCGATAACTATCTAGCTACATTCGTTTTTCTTAAGTTTAGTTAATATGCGGACGCTTTAGACTTCACGCATTTCATGTTGCTCTACTTTGGTCACATTTAAGTCACATAACCACAGTGTTACTGCTTTTGCCACATTAAACCACCAACCCAAAAGGTTTTTCATTTGAATTATCGCACTGTCATTATTGTGAAGGATCCAGTTTGCCTCAACATTCGTGTGCTGAAGAAGTCTGTACTGATGCTTCTTTGCAAACTTTCGAATTTCGGTGGTTATTAATTCCATATTTTAATTCACTTCTAAAGCTTATTTATATGTTGCAATACTGACTTCCTAGCAATAATATTTTCAATGTTTTAGATACAAAGAAAATAGCCATGATCACGCGCATCGGCCCGCCTACAAGTGACGTCAGTGCGAGAAGGAAGCGGAATAACCGTTAATATGGCGTTAATTTCATGGCTGCCTGTGTAGCCAATTGTTGTTGCTACGGTTGTAATGACATGTATCCGCTGACGTCATTGCGAGATGGTACGTTCGTTGCCATGGTAGCAAATATGTTGTTGTGACGTTCAAGTTTTTTTGATAATTAAAGCGTTGGCATGGTTGTCAACTTGTTAACCTAAATCGCCTACAAAAGTCAAAAACTTACGTATGTATTTGGTTGCCTAGGTGTTCGTGTCAACATCCTTCTTGCAGTAACGTCATGCGCAGAGATGAACGAATTTGAGACTCGAAGAGAGCAGACCGTTGTAGTAGACCGTGATGTGAACAAAGATGGTATATGATTGGGCCAAGAACACTTACTTACGGTACTCCCGCTTTACCGAATTTGGCAGTTGAGTACTCATTATATCGTTTCATACGGATATATCTGTCAGAAAGATATGATTTGAATTTGAAGTTGGCTATACCTTATATGGCTATACCATATATCAAAGGGTAGTAAATGTTCCAGTTTATGGACTTGGCCCCAGGGGAGCCCTTACAAAATGTTCCAAATTGTTTTTTTGTGATAAACCGTAACGTGATGTTAATGACTATGCTATGAACTATTTTATAGCATTTTTGTTTTGTGATTTATTGTATATTATGGTTATTATCTAAAATGAGACACAACAAACACGAAAATAAGAAAAATATGTGCAAAAGAACACCGTTCATATTGTTCTTAGCTAAAATTTGAAATGAGATTGCATTCTCCGTGAAAAAGCTCCATCGCTTTAATGGTTGTGACATTTTTACACATTCTTTAATGTCATCTTTAATTATTTTTAGTGGCTTTAAAGTTTCACACACAAATTATTTGGCTTAAAAATAGCTATTCTATAATACTTCACACAATATACTTTTCTAATGCAGTTGCTACAGTATTCCGGCTCTTTGCAGTTCCTGAACAGTGTGGCTCCGAACATGAGTTTGTTAACAAAAATTTGTCAACTATTAAAAGTTGACTATTAACTATATCTATAACTTACGTGTATTTTTAACACGCAGTATATTTAAGATAAACGGCAATGCCTAGAAAGTACGAAGTAATGGAATCTAATAATTTTCAATGAAAGCCCAAACATGGTCATTTAGGACTAAAGTGCAAAATTTACGTAGATACCGTAAATTTGGCACAATTTATCTTGTCACTCTTTCGCCACTTTTACGAGAGGGCAATGTCGCAAAAACTGGTGATCGTAGCTTGATCACAAATTTGTCCCCCATCCCTATCAGTGATTCTTCATCAGAGCCGGGTGAATTTATTATGATAATGTTGTGTAGGATAAAAATGTTGTGTGCACTTCGCAAAAAAGGGATTTTCGGTCCAGGAAAAGTGCTCACCCTCCTGAAAGAATTTTTTTTTTTTTGGTTTGGTGCCCGATATACTATTAATAGTAATATGTAGAGTAATTTTTTAAAATCCATCGGTGGGAGCAAGCTCTGACACATCGCCGAATGTTTTGCCATTTTCTCGCGTAGCTGCAGTTGGGTTCGAAATCCAGAGGGGGTGGGGGTGCTCTGCCTCCCCTGCCCCCCATATGTAATGGCGCCCTTGCTTGGCCCTCGTTTCAATTTGTTGAAAGCACATCCAGGATATAGAAGAGCATTACTTTTTTCTTTCTAGTATTGTAGTTATTAAAACGAGTACATAGTTAGTTCAGCTTTCAACTTTTTAGAGAAGGTATTAGATCAAAATCAAGTGATTTTCATATTTTGTATTTAATTTTTTATCTCTTTGGAGTTAATGATGGTTCCAAGTTGCACGGCGCAAACATGTGATTTAACTTGTGATCAAGATGGCATTAGGTCTACATTTAGCCTCAATAGCACACATGTTTATCAAAAGCAATACACATTTTACGAAAACTACATTCACTTGAGTCAACTTTTTTAGTACCATTAAGAACTTGGTCACTTGCCAATAGATCAAATGTATTGTTGTTAAAAAAACTGTTGTAGTTATAGTAGAGTTTACAAGCGAACCTACGTTCATTCATTACACAATTCAAACATAATTACCACTGCGACAGAGTTCCTAGAAACTAGGCTACAGGAAAATTGGATCGCGAAATCACTAATCCATGTATTTTCCAAGTAGATGCAGGTGGCGGTGGAAGGTTATTGTGGGGGTACTTAATACGTGATACGGCGACGAGGGGAAGATACATATGCACACCGTAATTGCGTTTAGTCACACAATGGATGATAAATCGTGTTGACTCGCGTCTATCGGATTAGCGCCTCTGGAGTTAACACTGTTAAGAGATATAAATGTTTTATTGCCCCTACATATGTTCCATGATCACCATGTATTTCCCCGAAAACCACTACATCTACGCTTCGCAAAGCTCTATTTGTTAGTAAAACAGTCAGTGGTTATGTTGCAACTAATAAAGGATATTAGATGATGATAAAAAAACTAAAAAAATACTTATTTAGATTTCATTTTTCAGCATCTATGTATTCTGTATGGGTTTTGAAGTTATTTTTATTTTATAATCTGTCACATATGAATTCCAGAGATAATTAATATAACTGCTGATTTTTAGATGAATAACAACATAGGTACTATTAACTTATAATTGTACAAAATGTGCTTTTTAAAATAATAAAAAATGAAATTTTAAATTTTAATTTGAAAAATATATTCCTGGCACCACAATAGTGGTATATATCAAAACAAAATCTCACGCAAACTATTCCACTGCTCTAGTTCAATTAGTTGAGCTACAATCGTAGTTTAATACATAATTATGGAAGGATTTTTGAAATTTTGCATTCTCATAGTTGCAAAACGGGATGAATTAATATTATTATAAAATTTAGTAGATACTGTTCTTTAGTTAAGAAAATAATAAGATGAGAATTATACCAAATTTCATTCAACCCCAATGATGAGGTTAAAAATTGCTGTTATTTGCCATAGAACAATCTAAACTAATCTTAACATGGCATTTCTGTGTGTTTGAAGACTTATTTTAAATGTGAAGCTCATTTTATACACCAAATGTAGACTGTATAAACAATATGCATAACTGAGTTGCAGATTGCAGCTGTCCTTGGTTTTCAACATGAGCGATTATTAGTTTAGTTTTTGCTACCACACACGTAATGAAACTTTAACCGTAACTCCATGTCAAAACAACACAGTTTTAGCTTATTCCAACGTTCAAACAACACATTTCAGGACATTATATCATTAACAAAATTGTCTACTATGGTCATACAGACCATTCATACAGACCATTCATACAGCTTATATATAACAACAATTATTACTAACTAGTTGACTTAGTATTGTCGCCTTTTAAGTGTATACGTATAATAGTAATAATAGCAATTTTGAATTTCGTTGTGGATGATTGTTTTCCGTTTATGTGGTTACATTTTAAAATAATTTTTCATCTTTTATTGTTTACCAATTTGCTATTAAGACTTTTTATCGGATGCTCTACGGACACGATTATAGAATTAAATTATCAATAGTGTTCATTTTGTGCCTGTATTTTTGGTTTTGATAAGTGCCAGTTTCTCATTGTATATTAGGCCTTCCTTGATGAATACGAGCTGGAAATTCTTATAAAAAATTAACAATGTTTACTCTAGAATATTACAAAGTAATAAACATTCTCCAATATCGATATATTGATTTCCGGGTGGAAACCGCGTTGACGACTTTGAAGCAGGCTTTCAAAGTCCTCGACGCGGTTTCCACACGGAAATCAATATATCATTGACTCAGACCGCGGAAGTCTACAATCTTCAATATTGGTTGGCAATTAGACCAAATCTAAAAGTTCAATGATTTTGAAACAAATATATTAATACAAATAATATTCTTAATAAAAATTATTACTTACACATTAATAAACGATAGAAAGGCAGCAATTTTTCTTGCAATTCATTTAATATCAATGTGCTATATATAGATAACTTGCCGAGCATACAGGGGACACTACCGTGGCTAATGACATAAAATAATGTAATGTAATGTGTAAAAATGACAACCATAAAAGCAACGGAGATTTTTCAGGGTGAATAATAAAAATAACAGTAATTTATTGATCAGCAGTAATAAAGTATACACTTGTATAAAGAGACAACATATGTATATATAAACATGTAAAAAATAGGTATTTTGTGCCTAACAATATACACAGATAACCCGATCAAAAGGACTGTAATCAGACCGGCTATACAAGTATTACCGAATGCAATTTAAATTTAACGAATGCTATGGGCTATTGGGTATTTTTTATGTTTTTATTATTTTCATGTTTGTTGTGTCTCAATTTTAGAATCCTAACTAATAAATACGAATATGTCTCTATCAATGCCATTTACAACAAATAAAACAACGAAAACGCTACAAAATAATTAATTATTTACACTACGTCACCATTGATTACTAAAAAAATCTAGCCCGCCCCTGGAACATTTTGTAACGGCACCCATGATCCCGTTCAGGAATTATGGAAGGTAAAGCAAAATTTAAAAATCAATTGAACACTATATTTTAAATTATGATTTAGCACACTTAATTGAGCGAAAGTAGTTAATAATGTATGTGTCATTTGCAGCCTTAACCATAGTATTTCCTGTGATATGGGATTTTTTCTGTTTAAATAAAATACCTATTTAAAAAAATTACAACGCTCCTTTTATTAAAAAAAAAGTATACTGTTGGTAATCCGAAAGGTTGAAAGTGGGATGAATGTTTTAATTTCATAAACATAACATTCCAGGAAATGGAAATGGCTTCTAAAAAATTAGCAAGTTAAATTTCATTTATATTCACGGTGATGAGGTGAAAAACTGTTGATATGGCATAGAATAAACCAAACTACATTTTAACAATGGCATGCCATTTTGTATTCGTTGTTTGAAATACAGATTTCCGCCTGGAATAAATCGACTTACTTGTCACTGGCTGTCCAATAGTACAATTTGGTATTATTGTAACAACTAAGCAAAGTGAGGTTAGTTATGGGTTAGTTCGTGTTTGGGAAACCTGGTACTAAAGAAGGATGTCAGGATCAACTAAATCACAAAAAGCAACGATATTCGGATATCTCACCTTTAGGAACTCACTATCAAAGACCAACAAGTTTCCTTTGTTAGTGCAGAAATGGGCAACCATCCTAAAATGTATATTTGGTTTGAGTCCATTGTGCAAGTAAATGAATATTGTAGAAAAATAGCTTCTTATATCTTTGCAATTGTTTATTAAATATACTATGTGTACATGATTCGACAGTTCATACTGTCATCCTGAGCACATAATCTACAAAAAATCTGATGTGGCCAGGCACATGACTTTATCATACTATGTACAAAATTAATAGTTTAGCTGCATTAGATTCCATTACCCTATAACATAGATATATTAATTAAACAAAATACACATTATGAATTAACATAATTTCCAATGCTATAAAAATGGTGCCTTGCGCCATGGGCGCTTATCCAAAATTGTATTTACAAATTTGAAATCTTTACGATTTACCCGCCAGTGAGTGAACAGCTTGGCGGGTAAATTTTTAAAACCAAACGACGATAAAATGATAAAAAATCTGATGTGGCCAGGCACATGACTTTATCATACAATATATAAAATTAATAGTTTAGCTGCATGAGAATCTATTCTATTAAGATAAATCGTAGGTATTGTCAAAGCATCAGCATTTGACACTACCTACACTACATCATTAGAATAATAGTTATTTATGTCACAAATGCCGAAAGTACGGAATAGCGCGACGAGCGGTGATGCGGCGCGTCACCGAAGGCGGAGTGTCGCCGTCGCATGTGAGCGAGTCGCGCTATCTAGTTTTTGGCAGGAGCGACATCAACGTTTATTGTGTTGCTTTTTAAGAAATACGTATTTAAAAAAAATAAATAAATGATGTCTGTATAGTAAATGCTCGGCTGGTACCACTTTGACGAAACGTCAAGTTTAAAGGTGCGTTCCGATTGGTAGGTAATGGTAGCTAATGGCGGTGGTAGAATACGAAATTATAGTATTTCTTACATATCGTGATAATGACACATATTAGTTTGCATGTACATAAACATGAGTCACTAGCAATTTTCTATTGGAAATACTATAACGGCGTCTGCTACCACTGCCATTATCACTAATGAAAACGCACCTTAAAAAGGTAATTCAATTTTTTTTTTTACTTGTTTATTTTACGTCGGTCTAGTTCCGCAACTTAGGCCAATCACCGACGCTGAGGGCAGGCTACACACACCCAGGAATTTTGTCCTACTGAAGGAATTCCAACCTCCAGTAAGAGTTCTTTAACGTGCACGTCGCATAATGACAGCACACGGGGCCACCGGCTTTACTTCCTCATCCGATGGAAGGCGGCATGCAAAGGTATTTGTTCCCTGCCTAAAATACCAGGACAGTCGATTTTAGCCCGAGCCGGGATTCGATCCCGGGCCTCCAGCGTAGATAGCAGCCGCTCTATCCTATACGCCATCGACCCCCCTAAGGTAATTCAAATTCTGACAGATTTATATTTGTTCATGACACATCCCTACCAACATACTAAAATAAAACTACACTCATCGCTATACTTTATTTATAATTTTCGCAATTTATCGTTTTTAGAATTAGATATAAAGACGGGTTGATATTTCTTATCAACAAACAATCAAATTGGTGATCTTATTTTATTTGAAATTTGTATTTTATAATTTGCCGCACTACAGCGGCAACGTTCCATAGTGGTTCTCCAACCTCTGATGAGATCAGCTGTTTTCGAATGTGACAACACAAAAAAAATATTTGTCAAAATCCTGGCTACTATGTAATTTCATATCAATGCAGATGCGACCGATCTCGATCAAATAGAATTTGCTCTTGAAGCTAAACTATTAATTATACCAAAAAATGTCATGGGCATAAATTATACAAAATTTCTTCTACTTTAATTTATTAATTAACTATTTTGTCAAAATTACAGAAATGGCGGCTCATTTGAAAAATCTTTCAAAAAGGCTTAGAATAAACTACCAGTTCCTTTGGACCCCTTTCAACCAAAAGCTTTTCAGCTCTAAGTTTGGTAACAAAACTTCTAAATATGAACTTTCGTTCCGATACCTTTAGTAGTTTCTCCGGAATCGTCGTCACAAAAATCGTTTACACACAGACATACACACACACACACACACACACACACACAGACATTTTTTTGTACCTTGGTCAAAAATGTTCAGGGGACCCAAAAAGACCTATTTCCGCTAAAATCTCAATTTTTTTTTGGCATGATTACAATACTTTATCTTACTGCGTATGATAAAGTAAAAATGCTTTACAAAAATATTTAAAGGAACGTAAAACGTTTTGATCTAAAAATTATTGAATAAAACACAGCACGCACACGCAGCTACCGCCACCGCCTACGCCGTCTCCTTCGTTGATCAGGACCAACGTCATCTACATCCCGCTCAGCATCTAGTTGCAGAGGTCCTGCATCCGCATTGTCTTCGTGCTCGTTCCCAGGCTGATCTTGCAAATATTTTTTGACAGTAGGCATTGTCAAAACATCACCGGTTGAAACTACTTACTGGCATTAGAATACATCCGTCATATCTGTCATAACATTTGTCAAATCCTCGCTTACTAGTTTCATATTAATGCAGACACGAGCGGCTAAACTATTAATTTTACCAAAAAGTATCGTAGACATAAATTATTCAAAATTTCCTCTACTTTAATTTATTATTTAACAATTTTGACGAAATTACAGAAATGGCTGCTCGTTTGCAAAATCTTTGAAAAATGCTTAGAGGAAACGTCCAGTTCCTTTGGACTCTTTTGAAACAGAAGGTTTTCAGCTCTAAGTTTGGTTATAAAACTTCTAAATTTGAACATTCCTCCCGATACCTTTAGTAGTTTCTCCGGAATCGTCGTCACAAAAATTGGGTACACACATACACACACACACACATACACACACACACACACACACACACACACACAGACACACACAGATATTTTTTTGTACCTTGGTCAAAAATGATCCAAAAAGACCTATTTCCGCTAAAATCAAATTCTTTTTTTTGGCACGATTACAATACTTCATCCTACTGCGTATGATAAACTAACATCATACTGCGTATGATAACCGCTCAAACGGAGCGGAAATTTCGAAGCTCAAACGGTACAAGCATCGGGAAAGTCACTGTAAAGCTATGCAGCAATTGGAGGTAAAAGCAAAAAGGAGATAAACGGAAACGTGCCTAAATTAGCGGAAACAAAACATTTTTGTTCAGGTTAAGGAATATGAATAAAATCGTTATTGAACTTACATGCATAGGTTAAATTGTCGTTCCAGACAATGTGCATGAGTGAAACGGGCGAGTCAAAAGTAAAAATATTAAGCAATTATCGCCAAAATCCAAACTTCAATTTCCGACAATGTCGAATAAGTATACATTATTCGTATATGCGGTTCAAACGAGACAGAGCGACTATGAATGGCCGGAAGTCATTCAACACTTCAAGACGATATAAAAACGTAGTCGAGCGATACGAATAGCCGCAAAATGCTGAAAATGGAGACACAATAAAACTGAAAATGTATATCGGAAAACGAGATAGTGCATATCGCATAACTCTAACAATCAACTAAACGAAATACAAAGAACAAGCGAATTTAAACGTTAAAATTACACAATTATCAAAGAACACATCAATTGAAGATATTATAAAGAATAGAACAAAAAATAACACAATACAAGTTTCAAGAGTGGGTAAATTTTTGGTTGTCGGCGGGACGAACATGGGAACTACTGTAGATATGTGACAAGGGGTTTGTAAATAAAGTTAGTTTGATCGTTGAGTAAAATGAAATTTGGCATTTGTTTATGTCGCTCTATCTCAAGTTGTTCCAACAAATCTAACCTGTACCCCTTAGGGCATCTATGTAAAAGCTTAACATTAATGTAATCAATATTATGACCTGTCCAATCTGTGTCTATAAAGATTTGATGTAGTTTGAATTCTATGTGCTGAGGATGACAGTATGATCTGTCGAAACATGTACACATAAACAATAAACAAATAAACGATTGCAAAATATAAGAAGCTATTTTTCTACAATAAAATGTATATGTTTACGTAAAAAATTAAATAATAATTGTTGGCAACAGTGCACCCGGTAGTTTTGTTTTACACAAATTCACGTATTTAATTTTATTTTTAGTATTCAAAACATTTGGCTGATATTGGATTACGTGATCGACAATGATCAATGCGATGTTCGCCGCAAATTCGATATTGGCAGGAAGTGAACGGCGTTCAGCAGGGTGCTGCGCCCTTTGATATCGACACCGAAAACCGACTGGGCGCTCAATCAGTTCATTACAAACGATTTATTTGCATCATAATTGGATAAACGAAACTGGTCGCTATCACAGGACAATATCGTTGTGCGTTGCCGTCACGCTCCAAACAAATGCCAACAAATTGGATCCTTTATCAATGTTGTTAACGCGATTTGTTGTACGTTTACAACGAAGCGGTTGATCCGGTTTACGTCAAAATAGAAATTCGAGAAATTGCATGGCACGTAATGAGGATGCGTTATTTTACGTGTCTGTAAAATGACCACTACGCCTTTATTAAAGCGTTGATATGTTAATAATTTATTATGCAAACCATTAGTAGGTCTGGTAACGTCGGCATCACTGGTTCCTAATGTTGTTTGAGGATTACCTGAAACATAAAAGAAAATAGAATAAGTAAGACTATTGGTAAGGATAAGCAAAAGGAAGGGTGGTTTTATACACCAGATGTGAATGTATGAACAATTTCTATAATTTAGTTGCAGGTGGCAGCAATTGTCCTTGGTAAGTTAAGTAAAAAAAGGGACCAAACATTAATTGATAATCTATTATAGAAAAAAACTTGACAACGTTTCTCCATCATTGCAACAGTTTAAAAACACTTCATTGTATCTTAAAAGGAATGAAAGTAAAATAAGCTTCCAAGGCAAATTGTGTTATAAAGGCATTTGTTCGCGCGAAAAAGCGAAAGCGGCCGTTATTATTACGGTAACAGAATTTTGGTAAGCAAAGAAGAGTCGGCGCCTGTACGGTTTTGCGAACCCATCGTGGAACACCTGTGCCATGTAATTTAAATCACAAGAAGCCGTTGTATGTATGTACTACAAGCGAACTGCGGGTGCATTGTTGACGACACAATCGAAGTAGGTTGGTATTTGATATGCCAAGAGACGCGGTAAATAATCATTAAACTTCTCTAATAGGTTTCTGCGAGACATTCACCCCATTTTGGGATATGTCTGACTATACATAAGCACTATTTGGATATTTCACAATGGATTTGTTACTGTAAAATAATAAGACAAAAGATAAAAAAATTACACTTTTTACTTTATCATACGTAGTATAACAAGTATTGTAATCGAGTCGAACAAAATAATGAGATTTTTGCGGAAATATGTCCTATTGCGCCCTGAACATTTTTGACCAAGGTACAAACAAATTTCCCTGTGTGTGAACTGTGAAATGTGCAAGAACTATTCGGTACAACAGTCGAATTTACTTGTGTTGAAATTATTTCTAAATCAAATCCCATAATTAAATTGATAGATATTTGATTACTTTAAAGCTTTATATAATATAATAATTATTAGTTTGACTTTATGAGTCTTTTAGACGCGTTTTTAGGAAAATCCCGAAAACCAGTTTGTTCGGGTGAGTAATTGCCATTACTTGCCTATGGAATATTACACTTTTTCTACAACTACGCAAATTTTATAAATTAATTTTTACTTTATCATACGCAGTATGATGAAGTATTGTAATCGTGCCGAAAAAAAAAATTAAGATTTTAGCAAAAATAGGTCTTTATGGGTCCCCTGAACATTTTTTACCAAGGTACAAAAAAATGTCTGTGTGTGTGTATGTGTGTATGTGTGTGTGTAAACGATTTTTGTGGCGACGATTCCGGAGAAACTACTAAAGGTATCGGGACGAAAGTTCATAATTAGAAGTTTTATGACCAAACTTAGAGCTGAAAAGCTTTTGGTTCAAAAGGGTCCAAACGAACTGGTAGTTTATTCTAAGCCTTTTTCAAGGATTTTGCAAATGAGCCGCCATTTCTGTAATTTCGACAAAAAGGTTAAATAATAAATTAAAGTAGAGGAAATTTTGAATAATTTATGCCTATGATATTTTTTGGTAAAATTAATAATTTAACTTCAAGAGCAAATTCTATTTGATCGAGATCGGTCGCATCTGCATTGATATGAAACTACATAGTAGCCTGGATTTGACAAACATTTTTTTGAGCTGTCACCACAGTAATGTCTATGGCTGTAACACTCGAAAACAGCTGATTTCATCAGAGGTTGGAGAACCGCTATAGAACGTTGCCGTTCTAGTGCAGCAAAGTACAAAATTCAAATGAAATAAGATTACCAATTTGACTGTTTGTTGATAAGATATATCAATTGTAAAAATTATATTAATTTGAAAAACGATAAACTGAGAAAATTGTAAATAAAGTATGGCGATGAGTGTAGTTATATTTTAGTATGTTGGTACGGATATGACATCTACAGTGTCATGAACGAATATAAATCTGTCAGAATTTTAATTAGCTTTTCAAACTTTTCGTAGAAGTTCTATCCTAACACTTCCTATACAGAAATATAACCATTTTTGAATTTTTTTAAAAAACGTATTTCTAAAAAAGCAACACAAAAACGTTGATGTCACTCCTGCCGAAAACTACATAGCGCGACTCGCTCACATGCGACGGCGACGCTCCGCCATCGGTGACGCACCGCATCACCGCTCGTCGCGCTATTCCGTACTTTCGACACTTGTGAGATAAATAACTATTATTCCGATGACAGTAGGTAGTGTCAAATGCTGATGCTTTGACAATACCTACTATTGATACTATTGACTATCAAAACATCTGTCAAATCCTGGCTAACTCGTTTAATTTTAATGCAGACAGGATTTATCTCAATCAAATAGATTCTCATGCAGCTAAACTATTAATTTTATATTTTGTATGATAAAGTCATGTGCCTGGCCACATCAGATTTTTTTGCATATAAAGACGGCGATATAGGTATTTTGATTACGTATGTCATTATGTCGGCATTACAGGATTTTTACGGATCAAAATTGTTGGTGGGCCTCGTCACTCGACAATGACTCGACTGTGTCGCTTTGTTGTCAATGCCATGAGAACGTCACTAATGGGTGTTTTTAGTAATAATAAATTGCAACGTTAAAGAATGCATTCATTAATAGGAGTAAAAATAAATATTTTTGACCAGTTGATACACGCACATGCCTGAATTCAAAGACTTTAATGATACATTCGGGTGTCAAATAAATGAAGCATTGCCTCGAACACCTGTGATTTTTTGTTGGTTTTTGAATAGGAATTTAATTGTGAAACCCAAAATTAGCCATGGTCTTTTGTTGACGAGATATGAGCAAAACTTATTTTTTTCAACATGCCTTACAAGAGTGAGCAGTTATGAATATTTTATAACTGTCTGATATTGTCAGCTATAAACGCTGCCACAAAAGGATCTTCATTCAATTCTTCGTAGCATTTACGTCGGCCCATAAAAAATTGATCGCAAAATTCTTAACATGGGCAGGCCTTGCCTCAGGAATAGATCATTTGGCGTGACAAGGGTCACTTAGAGGGAGACCAGCGCATAATTCATTTCACAAGTTGGCTCCGTTGGTAATTCCTCTGCATGTACACAACTAATTGCTTTCATTAACCGCCTCAAAATGCCGAGTTTTAAGCTCCTTAATGCGCAATTGGTCACTTATTAGTACTCCACGTAGGGCATACGCAAGTTTATAATTACAACCGTCAAAGGACATGCGGTGTGTGAGAATTGCTTAGATCTTTGTTTGGAAGAAAATTCTTCCCAACGCATTGTGTTGAAGTTTCTAGATTTTCTAATTCGCTACAAAAAATGTCTATACATAGATTATGTATTTTAAGAGTTGGCATTTTCAAGTTATAGTCCTGTTCTATAACGTCAAAAGCAACCTTCCGCTATCCAGTCATTGAAAACACGATAGAGCATGATCTTTTGAAAAGGGAATTCTGGGTAAAGTTTTTTTTTGGGAATTTTCCAATTGTTAAAAATATTGTTATTTTTTATGTTCAGGTGATACCTATTATGGAGATGAAATATGAAACAAAAGGGTTGTTATGTTTAAAACACTTTGCTTTAAAACATTGTTTCAAATATGTTTTAAAACAAATATTTTGTTTTGAACTGTTTGGTTTTAAACAGGTTTGATTCATTATTTAACACTGTTTTTTTGGGATTTAAAACATGTTTTTTTTTTCGTGTTTAAAACATGCTTTTTTGAGATATGTTTTTTTTTAAATATTGTTTTGTTAAAAAAAACAACATTTTATAAAAAGCAAATTTGTTTTGTTTTAAATAAAAAAACGCTTTTTATAACAACCCAGCATGGAAGGCACACGTTCTGGTTCTTATCCTATGAAAAGGGATTTTTGGTTATTATAAGTTATTTTTTGAGTTTTTCAACATTTACTTTTGATTAAAAAGTAAACTAAAATTAAATAAAAAATAACAAAAAATCTATCACAAAAATTAAAAAATTGTTATTATTATTATTTCGTAATTGTATTATTATATTTACCATAAATTATGTACAATAAAACAGTTTTTAACAAAATTTTTATATATTTTTTAATTGACACTATGTAAATATTCTGTTTGCATTATATTTCCATATTTTTTCGTTTTATCGTTTACACATATAAAGGAGTAAAACACAATATTGTTTTATTTGTAAATTTCAAACAATTCAAGTGACATTTATGAACAAATAAAATCCTTAAACAATTATACGTAATTATATAATAATTATACGTGTTCTAAATAGTTTCCGTTATAATACTAATGTATAATTTATCACACAACTAAAACTATGAAACCTGACTAATGACAATAAATATAATAATCGCGTCCACATTTATTCGTGCCTACAATTATTTCGTGTTTCAATCAAATGTAACAAAATGTGAGTTAATGACTTTTACTTTTAAGCTGACAATATATTAGTTACAAGAATGTAAAACTGCTCTCTTCATATTTAATTTTGGCGGAGATGTTTGAATGCCTGCCGGAGACCTGAGATTAACCTCAAATGCCGCAGACTCCGGCGCAATGGCGGAGACCAGGCAAGCCTGCTCTAGAATAAAGCTTATAATCTAGTCCCAAAGCTTTTAAATCATAATATTTTGCATAGAATATTTGCACACTTTTTAACAGTACAATTTGACTCGCCTACGTGAGTCTCGACGATTCATCGCGATCATTCGATGATCAAGTGTTTAGTGCCTAGCGTTACACCTTGATGTTTGTCCGAACACAATTGGCTTGTGCAATTGGCATAAGTTTTAACCATAGATTCACATCATAATAATAATCGTCTGGTTCAATTATCGTGATTGATTTAGTCCCATATCTACAATTAATTCAACATAAAAAAAATGATTTACAATAACATGTATAAAAATCGTACCTTCAAACAAATGTTTTGATTGCTTGTTGTAATCGCAAACTGCCCTATCTCGGAAGCATATAACTATCACTTTGGTAGTTCCTATATCTGGATCCATTTTAACGATTGAATTCTTGTATATATTCTCTTGATTGCCAGTACAGTTTTTATAACCACAATGACGGCAGTGACCAAACTGTGAACTATTAATTTGATTTGTAGTCTAGTTCGCATGATTGCCAATCTTATAAGTTTTTAATTAAACAATATATATTATTGAAGATGTAAACTATTTTTGCGTACCCGATTGGCCGATTCATCTGCTTTGCCGCATTGATACAAATCTTAAACTACTACTGCTGAAATCAAACGGGGCGACGCTTGGTAAATCCCACCCGAACAGCTGATTCGGCTGTCCGCCAATCGCCATGATAGCCGAACTCGAAACACAGAATCGCATTCAATCGCATTTCTATAAGTGAGTTATACGCTGGTTATAGAGTTCTATAAGGATTTCTTATCGAAACCTATACGCTATAGATCTACAACGTTATAGAATTTTACGAGTGAAAACACAGAATCGACCCTTTAGTTTCGCTATCACATTTGATTTTGTGCAATTAACCATTATGGTGGAGGTGCTGGAGACTTACAGTTTGTAATGCTTAACCAGTCAGAAATGAATCTACTATTATAAAGCTATAGAATTGTTAGTACTTTTTTAGGTAGAACATCTGAACGACATTATCGAAAGAATAAATATTAAAATCTTACTTAGACTGAGAAATAAACCATAGAAATAAACCTTAGATGAAACAAGATGAGCATACATACTCTGTCCTCAAGGAAATAAAAGCAGGAATACCGCAATGTAGTGTTTTAGTCTTTTACCTAGTTTACATCAGCGACCTCGCAGGATTACAAAATAATACTATGGCAACCTTACAGACGACAAGGCTACCCTAGCTTTCCTGGGGTATTCTAGCTGTAGAAAACAGCAATGAAGAAACAACTGTTAATTTGATTTGTAGTCTAGTTCGCATGATTGCCAATCTTATAAGTTTTTAATTAAACAAAATACATATATTATTGAAGATACAAACTATTCTGGCGTACCCGATTGACCGATTCATCTGCTTTGCCGCACTGATAAAAATCCTAGACTACTACTGCTGAAATCAAATGGGGCGACGCTTGGTAAATCCCACCCGAACAGCTGATTCGGCTATCCGCCAGGACAGCCGAACTTGAAACACAGAATCGCATTCAATCGCGTTTCTATAAGAGAGTTATAGGCTGGTTATAGAGTTCTATAAGGATTTCTTATCGAAACCTATACGTCATAGATCTATAACGTTATAGAATTTTACGAGTGAAAACACAGAATCGACCCATTAGTTTCGTTATCACATTTGATTTTGTGGCGGATTCATTCATGGAACGAATTTACATCTTCGTAGTTTAGCAGTATATTGTCTTTTATATCACTTGGAATCACCAAACAATGGACATTTCCAATTGGAACGAGTATGATCCATGTTCATAAAACGATATATAAGCAGCGCCGGATTAAGCTAGCGCGGGGCCTATAGCAAATATTATCAAGACGCCCTTGGTAAAATGAAGGATGTAAAATAAAATTTATTTTTCCAAAAAGTTTTCTCGATTTAATGTGAGCAAATTTAGAAACAATACTAGCCAAATCAATTCGCCTAATCCTCCTAAGTAATTCACATTCAATGTTCATTAAGGTGATGTTATTTAGGCGATCGACCCCATTAATAATATTATAGGGTTTACAAAAAGTAACGTAACAATAAAATATCTTGTCCTTTGATAAATTTATAAGAAAAATAATCAAATAAAACATCTAGGAAATGTCTTAATCTATAAATTTGAAGTACTATTGAATTACAAATTTATTCGTGAAAATATCGTATCCATAAGTTTTTGTTCGAAAGTTATGGGTCCAAAATGAGAAAACACTTTCAAAAGTTTTATTCATTGTTATCAAATTACAGTTGGCGTTGTCACAAGTAGATGTCGACATTTGTGTCAATCAAAATTATGATGTACATATTTGAACATAAAACATAAAATTGAACATGAAATTGAACATAAAACATCGATCAGATCGAAAAGATTGTTCCCATGGCTCAGATCAAAAAGACGTATTAGACTGATATTCTAAATAAATCGATGGTCTCATGTAAAATACGTACACACTTGATGATCGCAATCAAAAAGATCGACGTATGGTGGTCAACAATAGTAGTGTTCGATTGCTGGCCGCGCTTAGTTTTGTTCAATCTGATTAGCGATCAATTGGCTAAAGTGCAGTTCGATTGCTCGTTTGACGTCTGAGCAGAACTGATTCCACCAATAGGAACCAAGTATTTCAAATTTGCGATCAGATTGAACAGATTACAACTGAGCGCGGCCAGCAATCGAACATACCTCATGTCGAAAGGATCGATCTGATCGAAGTACCTTACCTAATCGACCATATGTGAGTGCATGGTTGCGTATTTTACATGTGACCTATTAGGGCTGGACCAAATAATCGGTTGATTGTTTAGATCGAAAAGAGCGATAGTCGCTATTTCTATTTAGAAGAACGATTTTTTAGATCAGATTGATCATAATTTGTGACTGAAGATCGATCAGAAATTTCTGAGATCGCACACCACTATTTGTGACAACTTATGGATATGATAGGTTTTCAGTGACAAATTTGTAATTCAATAGAGTATCAAAAACTGTAAAACGGTACTTTGGATGTGTGGACAGACATTGTATGCGATAATAACAAGTTTTAGTTTTGTTTTTAATTTGTAGAGTATGCAAACTAATATAGTATATTATAATACAAGTTTAATAAGACAAAAATTGGCGCACGAGAAGTTTTGGGCACGACGAGCGTAGCGATGAGTGCCCAAATGGAGCGAGTGCGCCAATACGTCTTATAAAACGAGTGTAATATACTATTTTTTCTACTTTGCGACATTAAATTTACATACATTTCGAAAATTGCGGTTGTCATCTTACAATCTAGAGTAGTTTCATATTCAACAGTTGGTAGTTGTACTAAAATTCACAAATACGATTGACGCGAGCCAATAGCGATTGAGATGTCAGCCAGATGTCAGCCTTAATTGACACTTGACGTCAATATCATCAGTCGTGGAAAACTAAAAGTTACCAAATGTTTGTGACCTAGTGGGCCGAGTGGGTAAGGCGAATACCTTCCACTCAGAAGTCCAGGGTTCAAGCCCAGGTTAGGCAGGGGATTTTTCAAATACTCCGTCTCCCCGATTGCCGCACAGACAAGCCACTGGCTTTGTGCACATGGCAATATCCCCAAAAAAAAAAAAAAAAAAAAAAAAAAAAAATGTTTTCATAACGACACCGAAACCGGTTTCGTTATGAGTTCATAACGAACGCAAAGTAGAAAAAATAACTTTCTACGTAATTATCTTATGTTGAATAATTTCCTCAGATTACTGGTGTTAGAATATTAAATAATTTTCAAAAATGTTCCACAAATACAACAAGAATGATCAAACCCCACGACAATTACAATATCTACCTGAATACCGACAGCCCTCTTGTCTGTCATATCGCCCGGCAACCTAACCAAAACAAAAATTGAAAGCTAGTAATAAATTCCAGTCCACGGCGCCGTCAATGCTGATTTTTATTCTCCCTGGACTTGGCAAGGCGCGGGGCCTGTAGCATTTGCTACTTCTGCTACGTAGCTAATCCGGCACTGTATATAAGACGCATGACCCGATACGTGTCTCAACGCGCTATTAACGCCTCACAGTGTCACACCATACATATGAAAAACGCAGCTTTTATCGGTTGTATTTCGTAAACAGACAAGGTTTTGTTTAAAGTTTAATCAAAAGCATAAAAATAAGTTGATACTGCGTCAAATTGGATTGTACGTTAAGAACGAAAATTTTCGAAATATTATTGACAAATACGGAAGCAGTTAGACTTATTACAATGTAATAATATTTCACACATGTCATTTCAGCGCCATTTAGCATCATACTATCGCCACGCCCCTTGCAAAAGTAAAAAAAACCCACCCTAATGTGCTCAATGCAGGAAATGCAACACAGCTTCTATAACTATGTATTGAAATTTGGGGTACTAAATGGCACTAGTTTTGGAGAATCCTTCCAAGATCGCATTATTGGAACAAACTGTATACCTTAAGGCTTAAACTTTCGGAACTCCTGTGAATTCAGTAGTCAGGGTCATTTGCGACGATCGATTTTTTGTTTACGTCACGAAAGTATAACTAATCTCATATTTATAAGAGTAAGATGAATATTCTGTTACTTTTCGTTTTCATCGAATGTAAAATAGCTTTTAAAACGATAATGGTGTTCCGAGTTTTAGATTCTTAAGTGATTTAATTAAACCCTGTTGAAAATGACTCAATTTGCGTGAAGCTTTATATTTAGTTGGTAGTTTTAAATTGAACAAAATACTTTCTACATACATATTTGAAAAATAATTTATTTTAAAATAGTTGTCCGTCAGTTAAGTTTTCGTCTGCTTGGGTGACATTTCATTAAAATTACCCTGGGAAATTAGAAGCGCACGACACATTTCTGCGAGCAGCACGCGGAAAGAACGTACATGACAGGAGATATATGATTTTTCTAACAGTATTCCTTCGAGAATTATTATAGTTGCTGGAGAAATGGGTCATCTTAACTATGGACGCCTATTTTAGTTGTGTCAGATCCCACCATTGTCTTATTAACTGTTCCATAGCGTTTGGTCTGCCTTTTTAACGTAAAATTCGATTAACCATTATGGCGGAGGTGCTGGGGACTTACAGTTTGTAATGCTTAACCAATCAGAAATGATTCTTCAATTATAAAGCTATAGAATTGTTAGTTTTTTTTTTACTTTTGGACTCTTGCTCGTTTTCAATATTATTAAATTAGGATCCGCATAACACAAAAAGTGTAAATTTCCTGAACAACATTATCGAAAGCATAAATATTAAAATCTTACTTGGTCTGAGAAATGCCTTAGAGTGAATCAAGCTGAGAATGCATGATCTGTCCTTAATGATATAAAAGCAAGAATACTGCAAGGTAGTGTCTTAGGGCGGTCCTTTATCTATTTTACACCAGCGACCTACCAGGATTAGAAAATAATACTGTGGCAACCTTACGACACGGTTATCCTAGCTTTCCTAGGGTATTCTAGATGTAGAAAACAACCTAAATATTTGCTTTAAGAAAATGATTGTTTTGATTTAAGAAAGTCGTTGTTTTGAAAATAATGTGGATGCCGATAGATGGCGCTTTAGTTTCTCGTCCTAAGAGAGGTCTCCTAGAGGGTATATAACCGCATACATGTCTATGTAGCAACAGTCATTGTGTTATTATACAATTATACCGTCAATGTAGCTGACGTAAAAATGATCAACAGCTCTAATATTGATGGAAAGAGACTGAGAAGGGACACCAGGTGTCTTCTCTAGTTGGAAAATACAATACAATAAGCCTACTCACGCCTACTCCTTTTGATGCATTAGTTGTATTCCATGTAAAATATTATTCATAATTAAAAGAAGTTAAATCCAAGAATGAGAGAGAGAGCTAATTAATCTAACTACCCAACTTTTGAATTAAAAGACAAACTCTTAATTAAGAGTTTTTTTGTTTTTTTTTGTTGTTGTTTTTTTTAATTAATTAATAAGAATACTATCCATTTAAAATTGTACAATCTTAAAGTAAGACAACCAGTCAAAACAACGAATTTCTTTAATTAATGATATATATATTCTTGCGTATATATATATATATATAAACCATCCATTGTTTTGAACTAACAAAGGTTGCTTTGAATTGAGACAACTCAACGTTTCGTTGCATGTACCTGGGAAACGATATATTCTTGCCTTATTTTTTACTACTTAAAAAAAATTGAGATTTTAACGGAAATAGGTCTTTATGTGTCCCCTGAACATTTTTGACCAAGGTACAAAAAAATGTCTGTGTGTGTGTGTAGTATGTCTGTGTGTAAACGATTTTTGTGGCGCCGATTCCGGAGAAACTACTAAAGGTATCGGAACGAAAGTTCATATTTAGAAGTTTTGTTACCAAACTTAGAGCTGAAAAGCTTTTGGTTGAAAAGGGTCCAAAGGAACTGGTAGTTTATTCTAAGTCTTTTTGAAGGATTTTGCAAATGAGCCGCCATTTCTGTAAATTCGACAAAATAGTTAATTAATAAATTAAAGTAGAGGAAATTTTGAATAATTTATGCCTTTGACATTTTTTGGTAAAATTAATAGTTTAGCTTCAAGAGCAAATTCTATTTGATCGAGATCGGTCGCATCTGCATTGATATGAAATTACATAGTAGCCAGGATTTTAACAAATATTTTTTGTGTTGTCACATTCGAAAACAGCTGATCTCATTAAAGGTTGGAGAACCAGTATGGAACGTTGCTGCTGTAGTGTGGCAAATTAAAAATACAAATTTCAAATAAAATAAGATCACCAATTTGATTGTTTGTTGATAAGAAATATCAACCCGTCTTTATATCTAATGCTAAAAACGATAAATTGAGAAAATTATAAATAAAGTATATCGATGAGTGAAGGTTTATTTTAGTATGTTGGTAGGGATATAAATCACAAATATAAACAAATATGAATCTGTCAGAATTTGAATTACCTTTTTAAGGTGCGTTTTCATTAGTGATAATGGCAGTGGTAGCAGACGCCGTTATAGTATTTCCAATAGAAAATTGCTAGTGACTCATGTTTATGTACATGCAAACTAATATGTGTCATTATCACGAAATGTAAGAAATAGTATAATTTCGTATTCTACCACAGCCATTAGCTACCATTACCTACCAATCGGACCGCACCTTTAAACTTGACGTTTCGTCAAAGTGGTACCAACCTAGCATTTACTATATAGTAATCATTTATTTATTTTTTTAAATACGTATTTCTTAAAAAGCAACACAATAAACGTTGATGTCACTCCTGCCAAAAACTAGATAGCGCGACTCGCTCACATGCGACGGCGACACTCCGCCTTCGGTGACGCGCCGCATCACCGCTCGTCGCGCCGCATCACCGCTCGTCGCGCTATTCCGTACTTTCGGCATTTGTGACATAAATAACTATTATTCTAATGACGTAGTGTAGGTAGTGTCAAATGCTGATGCTTTGACAGTACCTACGATTTATCTCAATAGAATAGATTCTCATGCAGCTAAACTATTAATTTTATATATTGTATGATAAAGTCATGTGCCTGGCCACAGCAGATTTTTTAGTTTGTTTCTTGTTCATAAAATGTGATGGTCTAGCGACCCTATACATATTAGATACTCGGAACTTGCAAAACCATTTGCTGCAAGGCTCATATCCGCAACTCTAATTGCAAAGGTTTACTTGAAAGGTTTCTTTACAATTTCCCGTTCAAATAATGAAAATCGGCAAAGATTAAAAAAGTTAATCTTTGAACATCGAACATCAAAGCTTAGCAAAATAGATCAGTGTACAGTACACAGTGACCGGCACATTTGGCATCAGCAGATAGCGGTAAGCCCCGCAAGATTATCTCTTATATCGAGGTTGGAATCTGGAATAAATTGTAAAATCTCTTAGGATAATGCACTGCCTGTGTGACCTTAATAGGCAAACAATGCAGAAACCTATCGTATACGTCAAATGTACTTAGATCTGCATATCTTACTATAAATGTCAGCTGATCAACAAGCATTTTCAGAATGAAATCTACCTACTATAATACCAAAGTATTTTCCCTTTTTAACTTATTTTAGTACGTATCTACTCGTTGAGGACAAGTACGATATATTTTCACGTATATAACTTGCGTAATCAACGTAATCAATGTATTGAAAATGTTTTCTTAAAATGATGCAAATTGCCTCATTGCTTTGTGGGTAATCCGCTACATACAACGAAACGTTGTCTCAATTCAAAACAACCTTTGTTAATTCAAAACAACGGTTGCTTTATATATACGCAAGAATGTATATCGTTCATTGAAGAAAACCATTGTTTTGGCCGGCTGTCTTACTTTAAGATTGTACAATTTTAAATGGACACTATACTTATTTGACAAATACCAAATATCAAATATCAAAAGGTTGAGTAGTTAGATTAATCGGTTCACATTCTTGGCTTAAACATTTACCGACTTCTTTTAAATACTATTATGCAAGCAAAAGTAATATTTTATACGGAGCGCAATTATCTCA
The DNA here is from genome assembly GCA_964023965.1 of Melinopterus prodromus. NCBI lineage: Eukaryota > Metazoa > Arthropoda > Insecta > Coleoptera > Scarabaeidae > Melinopterus > Melinopterus prodromus. The sequence continues at coordinate 45,830,186 of OZ030392.1, forward strand.
CCCAAAAAATAATATTGTTATTTTCCAACTAGCGAAGATACCAGGTGTCTTTTCTTAGTCTCTTTCCATCAATATTTGAGCTGTTAGACATTTCTACGTCAGGTACATTGCCGGAATAATAGCGCAATCACTGATGCTGCATAGACATGTATGCAGTTATATACCCTCTAGGATACCTCTCACGCGACTAGAACCTAAGCCCCATCTATCGGCATTCTTCACAATATTTTCAAAACAACGTCTTTCTTAAATCAAAACAATCGCCTTCTTAAAGCAAATATTTAGATTGCTTTATATTAAAGAAATATTCTTGTATTCTTATAAGAATGTGTTGTTTTAAGAAAACAAACGGTATTTTCTTAACATTAGACAACCATTTCTCTGTGTGTATTGCCACAAATTTTAAACATTAAAATTGTTACAATTTGCTGTATTGTGACACCATGTTGCAATGTGTCAATTGTGAAAGTGAAGTATAAAAATACGTTTGGTTACTATATGGACAATATTCGTTTATCTGACTATTATTCTACATCGCACCTTTTGCAACTTCTACAAACTTTACTTTGTTACAGTCGTTCCCTAGCCTAATAAGCCAAGGTGTGCAGGTGCTCTGTAATACAGTAACACAGAAATTTTCCCACCCTGGCCATTTCATACATTCCGCATTTTTCCGGACAGTCGACCTTAAAAAAACACGCATTTTTATTAATAGAATTTGTACAGGTGGAAATACCATGAATATTAAAATTTACGGCGAAATGTGGTTAACCCTGCCAGGGCTTTCCCAGTTTTCAAGCCAGCTTAAATCACGTATGCATACTGCTGCGCTGCCCCTCGCAAATAACGAAAGCTATAAATAAATTACGAGAGATGACTGTTATAATAGCGTTAAATATAAAATGTTACTTACATTTTATTGTTCTGCACTTCTGTAACGATTTTAAGGTGAAATTGATTTAAAAATAGAACCCGATGTTTATTTTCTCAATTGGCTCGTGCCTAACAATTTGTATGAAATATGTATAGGTATAGATCGATTTGGAAAATCGTCGTGATTTCCTTGTGGATTTCGTTTAATTGGACACGCAAACAATTTTTCTGAAACGCGACCAAAGAAAAACTCCACCGGGACAAAAGCCGAAAATCTATGGAGCAGTTGGACATTAATCAGCCATACACGATATTTTTTTCTACTGATAGGCATTTGAGATACCAATCTATAGTAGTGACCTACATTTTATATTCTTTTGATACCAACTACATTTCATGACTGCGTTTGTTCCAGTTTTTATACGATAGATATTTACATAAAAGTCAGATAACATTAATATACACGTTTGAGGTTATGTCATAAAGACAAAACGAAGCTAGATCATTACAATTTGATTCTCAACCACATAGTCAAACAAAATTTTTACTCTTTTGATGGTAAATTTTACAAGTTACAGGATGGTTAACCCATGGGCAAAGCCGTCCTGAGGTATTCGGCGCCCGTGGGCGACTAAAAATAATGCGCCCCTTTTTGTAAGAAAATACACGGGATGGCTAACGGAAGCGGGGTGACCGTCAAAATTATAATATATAAAACTACCACTATAAAAAGTCAATGCATAACCATTAAACTAAACAAAAAATATTCATACAAAATTTAAAACCAAGGAGTTGTAAGTAACTTATATAATATTTATTGTCCTATGTTTTTCTTTTCCAAATTGATATCACACGCATTTAAGTTAATAGTTAAGTCACTCTCTATGGATAAAACCCTCAAACCATTTCATTTGTTCTGCCCAAAGAAGACCGTAAATAATTTGTTATCATTTTCAGTGCTGAAAAAGATCACTTGCCGCTACAATTTGGAGACACATAGACCCAATTTTTGAGTCAATTATTTATGTATTTGTATAAATTGGCAAAAACTAGACTTCTTGATATTGGAATTTATAAATAAGTTGTTAAAGATCACACCCATCTTTAAATATTTAATTAGATATCCAATAAAGTATACAAAATCTTTGATTCTAACTCCAATTTTTGCCAAAATAGATTTTGTGTTACATAAGTCGATAATCAAATTTGTCAAAATTATAGTAATAAGTATCATAAAGGTACAAGTCTTTCCATCCCCAATAAATAACGCAGCTGCTCTCCATCTGGTTCTACAAAAATCTGAACCTTTTTTCTCTACTGTTGTTAATTTTTATATTTATTTTATGTATATCGGAATGGTGGGCAAATGTGGCTCCGATAGCCGCATACGGCTCTTCATCGAGTCAAGTGTGGCACCCATTAAAATTTTAGTTTTAGTTTTTCCTCTGAACCTTTGGTAGTACGCATGTGCGCAAACTGTATTCAGTCTTGAAACAAAAGTGTTTGGTTACTTTCTTGAGAAAAAAATAACTATTTAATCAATTTCCACGAGTAAAAGCATATATAAAGCAGATACATATAAAGAAGAAAAGTTAAATAAATATAAAAAATGTTAAAAGAAATTTGAACATAGGTTTGAAGATAGAAATCTACATTTGCATATTTTTTGAACCCATTTATTTGTGACATCATTGATGATGGATTTCCAATTTCTAAAATAATATTTTCATTTCAGTTATTAGAGATGTAAGAGGGCCAAGTATTATAAATGCTGAAAAAGGCCACTTCTATGATTGAATTTTTACATTAAAGTTCAATTGAATTTTCACAATGAAGCTCGTGAGGTCGAAACGTCTTTCAGAGTTGACCATCGACATCTTAACGAATTTCTGAAGAGAGCTTTAACTAATTTTTATAAAATTTTAAGAATTTTACCGAAGATTGTCGTTTGATGTTATTATACTTATGAATAATTAAAGTTTTGAAAGACTTAATTATTTTCTTTTTCATAATTAAATTTATTGTGGTCTTATACGTGAAAATATGCAATTGCATTAAATAAAAACATAATTTGTTTGGCTACGTGTGGCTCTTTATAAAATGTAAAAATCATTTTCATCCTCATATATGCCCACCCTTGCTCTATAGTGAGCACGTAAAGTATGGAAACATGAGAAAATCTCTGAGACGGTATGTTATGTTACAAAATTTCGTTGATTTTTAACTATCAAAATAAATATTTGTATGTATAATCCAACTTTCGACGTTCAGTCGTTCTGGCTTATGACATTTTCTGTAAATGGCAACCCCTTATTTTCTTAGTGATTTTACCTAAATTTTCGCAACTTTCTCTCAAAGATGTAAGGTTATAAAATTTAAAACCAATAAATATTGCCGCCCCTAAAGGTTTGCGCCCCGGGGCTATAGCCCATTTAGTCCTATAGTTAAGGTGGCCCTGCCCATGGGGATGGGATTATCGTCACTATTATCTGAAATTCTTCTTGATCATATGGAACAACGTCACATCATTAATATTAGGTACGTGGATGATCTGTTTTGCATTTGGAAGGGCGATGAAAATACTAAAAAAAAATTTAATTACATGAATGACCTTCATAATAAATTAACTTTCACTTCAGAAATTGAAACAAATTCTAGTTTAAACTTCCTTGACTTAACTCTAATCAATAATGAAAATAATATAAAATTATAAATTTTTAGAAAGCCTTCTGCTGTACCCACTATAATTCCTTATGATGCCGCACACCCCTACTCGCAACGTATGGCTTCCTTTCGCTTCATGATCAATCGTTGTCTTACTTACCTCATTGATTACTCTTCAAGAATTGATGAATTAAATACTATATATTAAATCGTTTCAAACAACTTATTTCCCGCAAAACACATCGATGCACTTTTAAAGCAATATTTATTGAAAACTGATCCACTCTATGTTGTCGAGAGGCAAATTAATAAAATTTACAGATCTTAATCTTACAATGGAACCACCACAAAACTTACTATGATTTTACCTAAATTTGACGTTTAACCAGCTTACAGAAATCGTAATCAACTGTTTAGTCTGTTGGCCAATTTCAAGTCCCCTACCCCCTTTTAGAAAACTCTGGAGTATACTCTATTGGTTGTTCTCACTGTTTTACTGTGTACGTGGGCCAGACTGGACGAACCATTTCCAAACGTATTTTAGAGCACCAAAGTAAAAATTCATCTAATCTTTATCAACATAAAATGGAAACAGGTCACATCATAGATTATAAAAACACTGAACTTCTTCACAAGTGTAAAAAGATCTATAAACTTGATTTATTAGAACAATACCTAACTGAAAAACAAGTTTGCCAAAAGTATTAGGCTCCTCAATGATCAAACTAATTTTCCACACAAACCTCTTTTCATGTATGTAGTCTAGCCTGTATATTTTATATTCTTTTGATACCAACTACATTTCATGACTGCGTTTGTCCCAGTTATTATATGATAGATATTTACATAAAAGTCAGATAACATTAATATACACGTTTGAGGTTATGTCATAAAGACAAAACGAAGCTAGATCATTACAATTTGATTCTCAACCACATAGTCAAACAAAATTTTTGCTCTGTTGATGCTAAATTTTACAAGTTACAGGGTGGTTTACCCATGGGGGATGGGATTATCGTCACTATTATGTATCTGATATTTTTCGTGATCATATGGAACAACATCACATCATTAATATTACAAACCCATACATTCATCATGTTGTTGAATGGATTAGGTAAGTGGATGATGTGTTTTGCATTTGGAAGGGCGATGAAAATATTTTAATATTTTTTTGTATTACATGAATAACAGGTTAATAATATGGTGACATACATAATAACTTTCACTTCAGAAATTGAAACAAATTCTAATTTAAACTTCCTTGACTTAACTCTAATCAATAATGAAAATAATATAAAATTTGAAATTCTTAGAAAGTCTTCTGCTGTAGATACCCACTATAATTCCATATGATTCCGCACACTCCTATTGGCAACGTATGCATTCTTTTCGCTTCATGATTAATCATTGTCCTACTTACCCCATTGATTACTCTTCAAGAATTGATGAATAAAATTATATATCTGAAATCGCTTCAAACAACTTATTTCCCGCAAAACACATCAATCGAGTTTGAACGCAATATTTATTGAAAACTGATCCACTCTATGTTGTCGAGAGGCAAATTAATAAAATATACAGACCTTTATCTTCCAATGAAACCACCACGAAAATTACTAAGATTTTACCTAAATTTGACCCTTTATCCAGCTTACAGAAATCCTTAATCAACTCATTATATTAGATTCATTAGCTTATGGGTTTTTGTTTTTCTTTATTTATTTTTTGTGAATCTAAAATGTTTAATTTTCGAACTTCCTTGGAATTTTTCTTTACCGCGCGCGCTGTTTTGGTTGCATGCTTGCTTGTCTATTACCACGCATATAAACTTTATAATTCATTCGATTTTTGTCTTGTGTCCTTTCTTCACCTTGACACACAAAAAACACATCGTCGGTTTTGGATTTATACCGTACTCGCCAGGGATAATTTTAATGTGTACTCTGATAATGTATTATGACGTTTATAAGGCTTCTGAACAATGGAACGTGAGTTGTAATTATTTATTACATTTTATAATTGTTTTAACCTTTAAATTGTAGAAGATTTTACCCTGATTGATGTTAATTGTGTTTTGTAGATTTGAGCTGAAGATGATCGACAGATCGAAACCGGTACTCATTAAAATAAAATTATTTTTAAATTATTTAGCTCTTGCTACTTACTTAGAAGTTGAAAATGCGTAATTATTGTTCTGGAAGGCGAATGACAAGTATTTTTTTCGGAAACTGCATTTTTTATCAGATACTGAGTTTTTCGGCTACTTTTTTAGGACTTCGGTGTCTGTAGCACGCCAAGCAGTATTCCGTATTTATTTTATTTGACTTTTTTAATGAAAATTAAAATAATTTGTTAATATTTTGTTTGTCCTTTTCTTTGTTTTTTTATATTTTTTTGTTTCAACTGTAGTTGATAGATTTTTACATGAACCACATACAATGAAACAAGCTCCATCTATAGGCATCCGCACTATTTTCAAAACAACGATTTTCTAAAATTAAAACAATCGTTTTCTTGAAGTAGATATTTAGATAGTTTTATATTAAAGAACTATTCTTATTAGAGTGACATTTTCTTAACATTAGACAACAATTTCTCTGTGTGCAGCCTTCTATTGCTACAATACAATATATTTTCATGATTTATTCAAGAAGCTAGGCCTTAAAGGAGATAGTCATATTCGCAAGCACTTCTGTCTGTCATTTCTATAAATGTAATTAGTTATTAGCGTTAATCATGCGATGCGGTAATTCTAAATAGTAATTTAAAACGTTTGCGTGTCCATCCACTAGGTGCAATTAGACAAATTCGCGCGAACAATGGGGCTTAAGCAGGCTTAACAAAAGATTCAGGGCATGCATTATGGCGGGAATAACGCCTCCTCTTGTTTCCTTTTCAATTATAAAAAAATGCAATTTTTGTGTTCTTATTGTTCAGCAAACCGACGGAAATGGAATGCATTTTTGCATCGCCGTCGTCGCCATAATGACTCCTTGTCACGGCACAGGTTGCCCTTAAACAAAGTCGGCATATATTTCAGAACGTATTTGTCATTTTATGATTACAAAGGTGAAGGTTGAGCGGGGGAAAAAAACTGGAAAGAAAATAGTCTGATATAACAAAGCTATTAATCGGCAAACGTCACGACTTTACCGAATTCTCGAAATATTACAAAATAAATATATTAATAATAACAACAAAGACATTGCAATTTTTGTTTTCGCGTAACAGTATAACCTTACATATACGTAACTTTGAAGACCCATGATGTATATATACAGGATGTCTCACGGAACCCCCTGGTACATTAGAAGTTTCACATTTCATACTATTACTGGAAACTTGAAATTTTGGAACTAGAATTTATTCGATGTGAACACTTCAGCTTAAATATTCTCAAGTTAAGTGTCACGTCCGGTCACCGGAAGTCGGTATAAACTTTGTCATTCTAAATGGAATAATATAATTTTTATTTTATTTTTGGTTTCTACATATCAAAATACATCATTTTTGATAATGTTACCCTATACATAAATATCACTATTTTTGAGTTTTTTTACTTTATCATACGCAGTATAATAAAGTATTGTAATCGTGCCGAAAAAAAATTGAGATTTTAGCGGAAATAGGTCTTTTTGGGTCCCCTGAACATTTTTGACCAAGGTACAAAAAAATGTCTGTGTGTGTGTATGTGTGTGTACCCGATTTTTGTTGAGACGATTCCGGAGAAACTACTAAAGGTATCGGGACGAAAGTTCATATTTAGAAGTTTCATGACTAAACTTAGAGCTGGAAAGCTTTTGGTTCAAAAGGGCCCAAAGGAACTGATAGTTTATTCTAAGCCCTTTTCAAAGATTTTGCAAATGATCCGCCATTTCTGTAGTTTCGTCAAAATAGTTAAATAATAAATTAAAGTAGAGGAAATTTTGAATAATTTATGTTTATGACATTTTTTGGTAAAATTCATAGTTTAGCTGCAAGAGCAAATTCTATTTGATCGAGATCGGTCGCATCTGCATTAATATGAAACTACATAGTAGCCAGGATTTTGACAAATATTTTTTTGTGTTGTCACATTTGAAAACAGCTGATATCATCAGAGGTTGGAGAACCACTATTGAACGTTGCCGCTGTAGTGCGGCAAATTTTAAAATACAAATTTCAAATAAAATAAGATCACCAATTTGATTGTTTGTTGATAAGAAATATCAACCCGTCTTTATATCTAATTCTAAAAACGATAAGTTGAGAAAATTATAAATAAAGTATAGCGATGAGTGTAGTTTTATTTTAGTATGTTGGTAGGGATGTGTCATGAACAAATATAAATCTGTCAGAATTTGAATTACCTTTTTAAGGTGCGTTTTCATTAGTGATAATGGCAGTAGTAGCAGACGCCGTTATAGTATTTCCAATAGAAAATTGCTAGTGACTCATGTTTATGTACATGCAAACTAATATGTGTCATTATCACAGATGTAAGAAATACTATAAATTCGTATTCTACCACCGCCATTAGCTACCATTACGTACCAATCGGAACGCACCTTTAAACTTGACGTTTCGTGAAAGTGGTACCATCCTAGCATTTACTATACATTTACTATACATATTTTTTTAAATACGTATTTCTTAAAAAGCAACACAATAAACGTTGATGTCGCTCCGGCCAAAAACTAGATAGCGCGACTCGCTCACATGCGACGGGACACTCCGCCTTCGGTGACCGGCCGCATCACCGCTCGTCGCGCTATTCCGTACTTTCGGCATTTGTGACATAAATAACTATTATTCTAATGACGTAGTGTAGGTAGTGTCAAATGCTGATGCTTTGACAATACCTACGGTTTATCTCAATAGAATAGATTCTCATGCAGCTAAACTATTAATTTTATATATTGTATGATAAAGTCATGTGCCTGGCCATATCAGATTTTTTTATTTTACTAATGTTTTGGTGATTTTTGCGGTTACGATTACAATTGTATATCTCGGTTATTATTGAAATTTAAAGTTTCATGATTGGTGGTCCAAAACTAGAAACATAACCAAATAAGATGATATTTGGTTCATCATGATATCTTATACAGTGTGTTCAAAATTTACAACACAATAATTGAATTTTCAAACGTAAAAAACTCATTTTTTTCTAATGGAACACCCTGTATACCGGTACGCCATTCAATAGGAAGTCTCATTCCCTATCAATCAACATTAGGGTTCCCTATATCTATCTCTAATAGTTTTGGCGATATTGTCAGTATAAAAGAATGCAAACTGAATACAAAACGATTTATTCTTCATTTATAGGAATGTAACAAATTTGGAACAGCAGGAAAAATAGTGAAAAGGTTTGTTGAAACTAAAATAATATATTTTAGATATCTAACTTAAATTAACACTTAATTCTGTTGTTCGAAATTTTAAAACTTTTTAACATTTTAAAACTTTTCGCTGTACTTCTGTCATCGCCGTTCTTCGGATTTCTTGTCGTTGAAGTGCATTAATCGCGGCTACTACTCTGTTAGTCAATTTTTGTCGAGTATTAACTGGCGTGGAATAGACCTGACTTTTCACATGACCCCAGAAATAAAAGTGTAATGGTGTTAAATCTGGTGAGCTTGGTCACCACCGTCAGGGTCCCCTATTCCTAACCACCTATCGTCAAACATCTGATTAAGTTGAATAGACACCACATGCGAAGAATGTGCCGGTGCACCGTCCATTTGATAAAAGCAGTCGCGGGAAACCTTATTAAAAATTATGTGTTTTAATACGTAAAACCCAAAATAAATTTATATCATTCCATTTAAAATAACAAAGTTGATACCGACTTCCGATGACCGGACGTGACAGTTAACTTCAGAATATTTTAGCTGAAAAGCTCAGATCGAGTAAATTCTAATTCCAAAATTTCAAGTTTCCAGAAATAGTAGAACATGAGTAACTTTCTAATGTACCAGTTCCGTGAGACAGCCTGTATATCTCACATCTGACATCTTTGCAAATTGACTATATAATTATATTTTTTATAATTTTAAAATATATTTAGGTACGTGATGCAAAAGTTAAGAAAATTAATTAAGCTTGTATTCTTATCAGCTGTATTAATATGAAATGAAGAACAAAACTTTTCAAAATATATAGTAAATGGTGATATACAGGCGAGATGTATATTTTAAATAAATTAAAAATTACAGCCACAACCTGGATTTGAACCAGGGACCTTTGTGTCGCTAGCACAATACTCCAACTGAGCTATTGCGGTTGTGGCTGTAATTTTTAATTTATTTAAAATTTACATCTCGCCTGTATATCACCATTTACTATATACATATTCATTAATCTTTACGGTAAGTCCGGAAAGATACCGGATGTCCGTAGATTCATATCTAGTTCAAATTTTCTGTTTTTCCTACAAAATGATAATCCGTCCACCGGAATCCTGTACGTCCGGTCACCATATACTAAGCATATATTTATTAGAATCATTAGAACTAACGCTTAAAAATAATTTTGACTACCATAAATCCTTAAATTTGTCTCGAAGGTCTTAGGGAAGAATAAATACCCCTCAAAGTGCTTCCGGACGTGTGTCCCAATCTCAATCCGTAGGATTACGTTTTATTTAGACAGCGGTGCCAAAAGGGCCGATTGCGACACCCACCGGCACCAATTCTCGCGGCACGTGCCTCCGGAGCATTGTTTGGCGTGCTTTAGTGGTGTTCAACACATCCACCGCGTATAGGGCTACGGTCTCACCGCCCCCAACGCTAATGGATTATCGCGGTACCGCGCCACTAGTTTCACTGAGTCCCTCAACTCTCTTCCCTGCGCATTATCATGCCGCGTATTAATTAATATTACATACCATTTGCTCATTACCACCACTCTAATGCGACCGCATCAGATGGAGGGTTCTTTGACTCGTTAAGAATGCAAAAGTAGCCAACAACCTGGCTATGGCATTTTTCCCTGTGATTACATGCAGTTCTTACTCTGGCTACATTCCATCATTTGTAGTATAATTATGGTTAAACACATACTTAGTAGATAGCACTATACGAATATAATACCCAGATGTATTTATATATTAATGCAACGTATGCTACTTTGTTTTAACTACACAATTATATTTTATTGTTATATACCTAACTATAACAATATTATTTCATACATCAACGCAATACGTTTTCCAATGCAGGGCGCATACAAATCGGATAGTTATGCAAAATTATCACCTTATGACCCATTTGCGATGTGTTGTCAGGTTGTATTTCAATTGATAATAGAAATTTCTCGTTTACTCGACATACAGGCGCGAACATTATATGATGATACATTATACTGAGTAACAATTTTGTAATTACATTTTCAAAATTGAGGGACCCCAAAACTAGCGCGGACCCTGTTGCAAAAACTGTTATACACTACTTCACAGATGTGTATATTTCTGTTCGGAGTTTTAAAGCTTTCATCTCAGCCTACCTAGAGAATTGTGCCAGGTAGCAGCTTTTTGTTTTCTATAAAAGACGGTTATATTTTTTTAAATTATGGGCGCAGCCATGTTGGTGCATCGTTGTGTTTACAGCTACAACTCAGTAGCGGCGCGTTCGTGCCATGGGCGTATTACAGTAGGGGAATAATAAAATTAAAGAAATAAATAGGAAGTGAGGTTATTATTGATGATATTATTGTACTAACGCATTAAATGTTAGTTAATTGACTTGATTATTTTTGTTTGCATTCGTATTTGAGCAAGCAATGCAACGCACGATGTACCTAAATTTTACACCGTACTTTCAGATCGGACACCGCTGAAAGCAAACCAACAACATTCTATCGCTCTTTTGCTCCCCACAATATGTAAACAAAGACAAGCGTTTCTCTCGCACCGGCTACATTAGGTGGGGGCCCACTGTGAATCCACAAAATTGTATGCGCAGTAGGTTCCTACGCGTTCTAGTGTATATTTATGATTTCTGTGGTACCTACTCTCATATACACGCATTTTGCTAAACTCTGAACATAGGCCTGTTCAATTTTAAATTGATCAATTATTTAAGTACATTGTGCACTAATTTTATTTTCCTTTTTATACCCTTTGGTCGTGTTGTCCCTTTTGTTCTATTAGACATTTTGACCCTTTCGTCCTATTTGCCAATTTGTATTTTTGTCCGTTTTTGTTCTTTTTGTCTTTCTAGTCACTTTTGTCCTTTTGGTATTTTTGTCCGTTTTAACCGTCTCGTCTGGTCTTTTTGTCCATTATCCCCTTCTGGTCCTTTTCGTATTGTCTTCGCGACTTTATTCTCCTTCTGCTTTTTTGTCCTGTAGTCCAACAAAATCGACAAAAAGGAAATTTAATGTAAGATTATAAAATATTCATGTACCATATTTGACACGGGCAATTCACAACTGAACACGTTCAGAGTTGAATGAAATTCAACTCTGTTGAAAATCTCTTGAATCTTTTGAAATGTCAACTCAATTGTTGGTAATATTACAATATTTAATATAATCTACGTTAGTAAAAGTGCAAAAGTAAAGTAAAAACAGAAAAAGCGTGAATGTAACAAAATTTCTGTGTTATCTTATTCAAACATTCAGCGGTGGGGACGAATAAAAAAAACATATATTAAGAGTTATTGCGCTTTGGGTTAGAGTTCTTGGAAACCTGATGACGGTTTTCCGGTACAACAAGTCGTCATTTCTCGTTTGAAAAGCCATATTGTGCTAATTGATACAGTTGTGTACATTTCTACCTTTCCTAATATATCGATTACCTAAATCAATTACAAAAGCTACTGAACGCCAACTTAGGCAAAGTTTTAGGTGGCCATTTTTGTTGGTGTGTTTGTGTGTTCTTCCAATACTTATTCAGCCGCTTTCTTCATTTTCTTATGAAGTTCTTAATCGAATGCAAAGGATTCGGACACGGATCCAGCAGCTGTATCCCTTACCTGTAACAAAAAAGAGAATATGTTAGACTTATTTGAGAAAATATACCACAATCTTTTAAAAGTTTGTATTGTAAGGTATAATTTTGTATTTGATTAGTAATGATATTATTTAAAAACTAATCACGGTAGTGAACACGCCATCTTGTAGCCATCATGTATTTACAGTTTAGATAGGCTCTACTCTTGTAATTTTTGTTCCCTTGTTGTTAATCGCATGATTGAAAAATATTTATAATATTATATACGGTTAAAAATAGTAAATATAGTTTCAAGGTCACCGTCGAGTATGCTGTTACCAACCGTTAAACACAGGTTTCTTTGCGTCGGCAACACATCCTTAATAATGCATGTAGTTAATCTGGTCTTAAAGTTAATACACGACTAAGAATTTTCATTTCTACGAATCGTAGGAAATATTTTAGCTAATTGAATTCTGTAATAAAGGCGACCTGCCGTACATAAATCATTGACATGGTCACAACGGGAATAGTGTGTTCTTCACAGACGCTGCCGAGGCGAAGGTGTAATATCACGAACAGTGCTACCAACTGCCTAGATATCAAACTCTGACCCGGCACTTTATTACCTCATATGAAGTTATTTTCCGTATTAGGGCAGACCGGCTAACAAAAAGTTATGCAGTCTGTGGCTTCGTTTTTCTCGAATTAACTCGATAAAATTTTCTGCAGTTGGATATAGTTGGTTAATTCATTATTTTTAGTGTGGCTCTTGCATTATTACGTTTGTCGCAACTAAAATTTTTAATTGATTTTTATTTTATTGCTAATGTGAAATTATTTCATTTATATACGACTCATCACATATAATAAGTTCATTATATACGCATCTATGACCAAACAATCTCTAGCATGATACAAGCCCATGATTATTATACAAAGCTACTGTCAACGTCTACGTGGTTGGCAGTTTGCCGCACTATCATTGACATAAAATATTTGATAAAATGGTATAGTCGTAAATAAAAGGCCGTATTTGACTGGAGCATAACGGATATAAATCGCTCGCATCTTTATATCCTTAATGATGTGCTAATCAATCGAACTGAAAAGAGCGATGGTAAGTAAATTTCAAACTTTTTTCAGTCATAGAATTTTTAACTATGTAATTGATGTGCTTTGTAATTTCGTTTAGTAATTTGTTGACGATAAAGATTCAGTAAAGAGTCGAAACGTTGCAAATTAACTAATGTTGTAACTTATCTGGCGGGTCGTTCCTCTAAATTCGTAAAACCATGGCAATAAAAAATTTCTTACTTTTAATCCATACTATCACCCCATGAGAAGGATTCCTCCTGAATCATACAGTAAATTCTGGGCAACTTGTATACGGTTGTCAACCTTACACAGCTACATAGGTACGTTTTAACGTCTCCAAAAAAATCAACTTAAATTTTTTTAAATTAGGGATCAAAATACTATTTCACGCGCTTTTTGATTAATCGTAGCTAGGCCAGTTTTGGTACGGCCTTTTGACTGAAGAAATACAATTTTACAGAGTTATGATGGTATATTATAGTCTATCTCCAGATGTGAGGTATCTCTCCTTTGGGGCGCTGGTAATAACACCAGACCTCGAGAGAGTTTTCTCCCGTTCACCTTGAATAAAAACAAGATAGATAATAGTGCGAAGAAAATTATTTTAATGATGACTGAACCATGACTGAACGTAACCCGAACACCGAGACACGTGACTTCACCTCGATGTAGACTGACACATGGCCAGGAAGACGAACGCGATGTTCGAAACCAGGTAGCCATTAAGTGCCAATAAAAACATTGACGAAAGAGAACCCAGGTGAGAAGTAATTTCTAAAATTAATTAAAAGATATGGCGTCAGCCCGGATTCAAACCGGGGTCTTCTGCATTGCCGGTGGCATTGGTCTACCGTGGAGTTACCGAGGCCTGTGACCAGGAATAGATAAATTCGTCATTTCAAAAGATAGTAACAGTAAGGATTGCTGTATAACTAATATTATCATGACATCTATTGGGCACTGATGGAAATTGGTTCATGGTATGTCAAGTTTATCGCAAATCATGCTATTGAAAAGTAGGAAACTAGTTTAGTCGGTTTAAATATAAGGTATATATGGAAGAATGAGAAAAGCGAACCGAGGTGAGAAGTAATTTCTAAAATAAATTAATTAAAAGATACGGTCTCAGTCCGGATTCGAACCGGGGTCTTCTGCCTTGCCGAGGCATTGCTCTACCGTTGAGCTACCGACGCCTGTAACAAGGAATAGATAAATTCGTCATTTCAAATCAAAGGATAGTAACAGTAAGGATTGCTGTTTAACTAAACGACCAGCTCTTTTACTTTATCCCAAATCTACAGCACTTAGAAGCTACAAAATCAAATCCAGAATACTCTGGGAAAAAGAATACTCTGGGAAAAAGAATACTCTGGGAATGCGTCTAAAACCTAACGAAGCTGTAACACTGTGGACCAGAACCAATGATAGGCATATCAAACTGTATAATCAAGTCAGAATTGCGAGGGTGGGCTATCCAAAAACTCACCGACCGCTGGAAAAGCTTGACAGGCCACCGACAAAGTAAAATACTATTGAAGCAACCCTCAAGACATATATCCGCTGAGGTGATCAAACTCAGTAGGCTTAACCTAAGGGTGGAGGAAAGTAAACCTTGGGAGAAAAAGTCCACAAACAACTTGCCCAAAAAAACACAATCGGAAATCTCGTTCTAAAGACAAATCACAGACATTTTGGTTTTTGACAAAGATATTTTGTTCGCAAGCTTCAAACTAAAGCAAAAGCTTTATTTCTATTTTAGACGGGTTCTAGGCCACCTGGTGACTATATCGTGAAACTATTACCTTTTTGTGGCTGGGCATGTCAAGAAATGCTACGTTTTTGTCCTTTAGCTCGTAGCCGTGCAATTTGCTCCTTTTGTGTCGCCATAGACTTGAAAAAATAACGTGTTTTCTCTTTTGCTTTAATTAGATCGATTTTATCAGTTCATATTATCTTTTTGGAGTACATAAAAAAGTGTTTCAAACCCACCACAATGAACAGAAGAAAACCATATACGCCATGATAAAACACTTTTAAAATAGTTAAGTACCATACCAAATGGAAGACCCCGCCTGAAGGACTCCGGTCGATGGCCGTTTCCAGGCGAAGAAGTATACGGAAAACGATATGTACATAATATAATACAACTATACATTATATTTAGTTTGGAAATAAACTTTTTCAATCTAAAAAAATGTAAAAATTGCTATTTAGATTTTTTTCCAAAAACTTTACCGTGATTGGGAACAGTACCCATAGTATGTAAGCTATTGGAGAACACGTATGAAATGTCATGTTATTATTACTTTTGCTTTACCAAAGACGTGAGAGAATATCGACCAATGTTATTATTAGTTTCGATTAGAAGAATTTTAAATCATTACAAAAGAGTTTTAATTCATTTTTTACTTTATCATACGCAGTATGCTAAAGTATTGTAATCATGCCGAAAAAAAAAATTGAGATTTTAGCGGAAATAGGTCTTTTTGGGTCCCCTGAACATTTTTGACCAAGGTAAAAAAAAATGTCTGTGTGTGTGTGTGTGCGTGTGTGTGTGTGTAAACGATTTTCGGCGATGATTCCGAAAAAACTACTAAAGGTATCGGGACGAAAGTTCATAATTAGAAGTTTCATGACCTAACTTAGAGCTGAAAAGCTTTTGGTTAAAAAGGGTCCAAAGGAACTGGTAGTTTATTCTAAGCTTTTTTCAAGGATTTTGCAAATGAGCCGCTATTTCTCTAATTTCGTCAAAATAGTTAAATAATAAATTAAAGTAGAGGAAATTCTGAATAATTTATGCCTATGATTTTTTTTGGTAAAATTAATAGTTTAGCTTTTTAGGTTATTCTAAGCCTTTCTGAAGGATTTTGGAAATGAGCAAGAGAATTTCTGTAATTTCGACAAAGTAGTTCATTAATAAATTAAAGTAGAGGAAATTTTGAATAATTTATGCCTATGAAATTTTTTGGTAAAATTAATAGTTTAGCTTCAAGAGCAAATTCTATTTGATCGAGATCGGTCGCATCTGCATTGATATGAAATTACATAGTAGCCAGGATTTTGACAAATATTTGTTTGTGTTGTCACATTCGAAAACAGCTGATCTCATCAGAGGTTGGAGAACCACTATGGAACGTTGCCGCTGTAGTGCGGCAAATTTTAAAATACAAATTTCAAATAAAGTAAGATCACCAATTTGATTGTTTGTTGATAAGAAATATCAACCCGTCTTTATATCTAATTCCAAAAACGATACATTGAGAAATTTATAAATAAAGTATAGCGATGACTGTAGTTTTATTTTAGTATGTTGGTAAGGATGTGTCATGAACAAATATAAATCTGTCAGAATTTGAATTACCTTTTTAAGGTGCGTTTTCATTAGTGATAATGGCAGTGGTAGCAGACGCCGTTATAGTATTTCCAATAGAAAATTGCTAGTGACTCATGTTTATGTACATGCAAACTAATATGTGTCATTATCACGATATGTAAGAAACACTATAATTTCGTATTCTACCACCGCCATTAGCTACCATTACCTACCAATCGGAACGCACCTTTAAACTTGGCGTTTCGTCGAAGTGGTACCAACCTAGCATTTACTATACAGAAATCATTTATTTATTTTTTTAAATACGTATTTCTTAAAAAGCAACACAATAAACGTTGATGTCGCTCCTGCCAAAAACTAGATAGCGCGACTCGCTCACATGCGATGGCGACACTCCGCCTTCGGTGACGCTCCGCATCACCGCTCGTCGCGCTATTCCATACTTTCGGCATTTGTGACATAAATAACTATTATTCTAATGACGTAGTGTAGGTAGTAGTTTATCTCAATAGAATAGATTCTCATGCAGCTAAACTATTAATTTTATATATTGTATGATAAAGTCATGTGCCTGGCCACATCAGATTTTTATCACTTGAAGAGAGAAGTTGTGTATTTACAGTTAACCTTTTAACAAGCAAGTTTCCAATGAATATAAACACCTAATTGGCGGATTAATTGTCGATTAAAACCGAAGACAAAGAACAAGTTTTGTAAGGCTGCATAACACGCGAACAAAGAGCACCATTACCATCATCCATTATGCCTGTAAGGCAGCGGGACAGCATGGGAAAAACATAACTAACACTCACCGGCAGCACGCTAAATACCTTTAATATTTCATTCAGCGTCCCTAAGTTGTCGCACCAAATCGAATGCGTGAGTATTTCACAATAAGTTGCGTGCTAGGGGTTTCTATCGACAGAGAAAGGCCCTCCCACCCAATGCCGCAATTACCGCCATTGTCTGTAAGAGTGGCGACTATATATTTTTAATTTCCGAACCGGTTCACTTCCGGCGTACCTTTTTACTTATGCTAAGCGGGAGGAACGGTTTCTGTTGACGGTTTTTCGTGTGTTAAGGTCATTTGTTCGTTTTATCGACGTTGAAACGGTCGAAATACTACAGGGCGGACTGCGACAAAATGCGTCACAGACCACCCACTACTTTCGTTTGTTAATGAACAACTAATGTCTTGATATGAGGAATTGTAGTCGTTCTGGTCGATTGAGCCCATAGACAGCAGTTAATGGAGCAATTTATATGTAAAAACAAATCGACCGAAGGGAAACCAATACAAGAATTAATTAAAGATTAGGTTTAAAACCATTTGGGCAATCACTTTGAACGAGTAAAATATATCTATCACTTAAACAAACTGGTCATACATCAAAATTGTAAATATTCTACTTTTTACTATGATATATCGCAATTGCGTTCATATTTTAAAGGAAGATAACGGTCATAATTACTTTCGCTGCGGTAATTCAAACTTGGTAGTGATTTCAAAATCCTAAAACATGGTCAACCATGGTCAATCAATTATTTTATAGTACATACGGTCAAGTGTCTAGCCGAGCGTACATCCAAAAAGTTTAGCGTGAGAGTTTATAGCCTATAGACCTATACGCTCTTATCTTATTTGGAGGAATCCCTGGTATGAAATACAGGGTGTTTCAGAAATAACGGCTAACCTTCAAGGAGCATATCCGCCAAGGACAGAGAAGCAATTTTGGTCAAATAACCTATAGTATATTTCAAACTTTTAAGTACCAACAAAATTGTACTGAAGAAATCGTCTGAGGCCTATCCTGGTGCATAGCCGTGCGCGCATGACTGAAATACCATTGCGAACAACCACGGCAAATAACAAACATTTACGAACAATTATCAATTGAAACATTGAAACAGATAGATTAGTACGTACCTAATCCAGATGTGATGCAGATTTACATAGTGATTGAAAAGCGAAATCCGTCGAACAAAAATCGATTTAACACAGCAGTTGCGTTTCACAGCCGATCAAAGTTATGTCGCATTCTAGCCATACAGTTGTCATCCATCCGTGTCTGGTACTACACAAATCGCTACACAAACACACCCCATTAAGATCCCATAGTCAAAAAGATTCTTATTGTTAATAAACCAGCAAACAGCTGATCACTCTTACACGTGACCTACGAATGTAGGTCCTTGTCGCTCTGAGCGAGAAAAGCCGGAGTGGGGGAGGCCGATCTTGCCGGCGGGATTAATTTGTCACCAGTTGCAACACAACTGTGGCGGAGTGTAGTCAATTTTCTTGCTCTGAACAGAGACGGACTCCGTCTTTCTTTATTAATTTTCTCAAGAATGCGTTAAGTTAGACCATACGTTATTTGACAAAATATGCTTATCACGGCCTTGGGCATATGCTCCTTGAAGGTTAGCCGTTATTTCTGAAACACCCTGTATAACATAAAATAATATAAAACACAAAGATTTTGTGGAAATATCCTCGATACGTTCGTTGAACTGACGCTAACCGCACAATGTTATAGCTATCTGATGTAACGTGTCTTGATTAGTTGGTAAAAAATAGCAGAATTAATTAGTTACATTCCCGGAGTATAATAACGTGATCGAAAGGAGTCGAAAGGAAGCCGCAGATTTTCAAATAGTACTAATATGACAAGCATTGAATCGTTTGGAACTAGAGTCACCTCTGCCTGATCGTATCCACAGTCCACACTTGCAAAAAAGTAATGTCAGTTGAAGATTATTACAACGTTGATGTGGATGACGTTTAATTATCATCTTTTGAACTTTATTGCTCTGTTTTCTGCTATTTCACAAGTTGTAGTGTGTAAAACGTGCAAATCAAATTGCCGAAATTGGCAAGAAAGGGACAACCGTGACTTAGGATTTCAAATCGTGGTTTCTTGTGAGAATTTTGCACAAACTTTCATTCCGAGTTGCCCATTTGTTCAAAAACGATATAAAATGAATAGCGGAAGTATCGTTGCCATGCGCATAAGAAGGCGTAGATGGAATTGAAAAGTTTTGCGCATTCAGGGACCTTCCTCGTCAGATTTTTCACTCATTTTACGATAAAGGTGTTCGCACAATTTTTGTCGCAACAGAAGCAGTTTGCCAACAAAGTATGCAGAAAGCAGCAGAAGAAGAAAGGGCTACAAATCAATTGAAAATATGTAGTAAAAAAAAGAATGATGTACCTCTCTCGGACAATAGATCATGGAGAAAACATAGTTCTTCTTCTCCGTATGATTGGTGGCGCTTATCAGCTGGAGAAATGTTGATATTCTCATAAAATCTAAATACTGCAACGCTTACAAATTTTGGAATAAGAAAAGGATAGATTACGTGCAAAAACTAAAGGCACTCGTCCCCGCCATTTGACAAAAACTAGTTAGGGCAGTTAACCCAGAAGCCTCGAAATGAGCTTTGAATTTGTGATGGACTAGCCATTCGTTGTAATCATGATTCAATTGATAAAATGAAGAGAATAGATCTGGGCGACACTGCTCAATATGCCGCAGCACGAGAATTATCCACCTGGTGATTCATTTTTATTTTCACTTTCAAGTAGTAAAGTAATTGTGGATATTGCAGCAAGTATAGCCATCTGTGTTGTCAATGATGCATTTTCCAGCCTTATGACGATTATGGAGGTATTATGTATGAGCATCGGGCCAAACTGCAATAATTTCTGCGCGAAGGCTGACGCACGGCGCATCACGTTTTCAGAGCCATCGCTGACTGATGCTGCAAAACAGGCCCGTCTATCGTCAAAATCAACAGAAAAAACAGGAGGAGGAAAACATTTATTTGAAATTATAATTATATGGTCCAGGCATCGCCGACTATAGAAAAATATTACAATTCTATACATCAAAGTTACACAATACTTTAAACTGTGTTATCTCAAAACCGCATTTTTCAAACTGGCTGGAAAGATAACTTCAACTGATCTCCGTCAATTCAGTTGAAATTTTATATGCAGCTTCAGAACAACATGATTTAGAGAAGTACATACGGATTTTACGATAAGTTCGAAACTTTTTTGTTATAAACAATGTTTAACCTAATTTTGTACCTAAAAGTGATAATTTTTGTTCAAATGTTCGCCATTTTCTTTTAATTTCCTGTGATGTCCTCTAACCCTTAATTTTTTATTTATTTTAGTTTTTTTATTGTGAATATTCCTCAAAATATTATCAATAAAGGGCTCTAAAGAGATTTTGTAATTGCTTTACTATATTGTAAAAAATATACCTACAAAAGCAGCTATTGTTTCTCGCGCTAGAGTGGCATTACCCCTTAAAAGGAAAAAATAGCAGAAAGGTAAGCAAGTATACTAGCACGAATGTCTATCATATTTTTTGCAAAATTTTATCATTGTTTGCATGTATATACGTTAGTATACAACGGAATTGGGGGAAGTTGAGTTGAACAACTAAAATTGAATCTAGGTATGTTTCCTCTAAGTATGTAAATAATACTGCAACTGAATTTAAGATGTGGGAAACCATCGACTGTCAACTTGCCTCGTCTCGCAGTTTGGCTGTAGTTTTTATGCATCTTTTTATATTATTTTGTTATGTGATATTACGATGATACCTTTCGTTTGAAGAAAACGTCTGACAGATAGTAGGCTTATAATTGTTTGAATCAGATTTCTAGAAAGCTGACAACCTAATTGAGAAGTTTTACTTAATAGCTCATTCGGTCTTCAAACATTTATTTTTCAAGCGGTACCTTGGGAAAGGTTGTAATAACATACGATGTAATAAAACGTTTATTTAATGAAAGTAAATAATAAAGTATAATATAGTCATTTGTCTTCAATTATTGTCTTTTGAAAATTACTGCAAACATTAACAACAGCTGAGGCGGGGCTATCCATACATTTCAAGCCAACTGTCATCATTTTGCTGCAAAGGTGATTAGTAATATCGAATTCAAATAAGTGTGATGTATAATTCAAATTAGCAAAATAAAACACCATTCGGAAATATTAAAAACCATGTATTCGTCAAAAATGGTGTAACAAAACTAGAAAATTCAAATTAGCAGGAGGGGAGGCTTTCGTGAAGTTGCCCCCATGTTAAGAATGTCAATACCTTATAAACGGTGGGCGCGCGAACAAAATAAAAAGAATGGCCAAAACATGGAAAAACATATGGTCGAAAGGCGGTGTAATAAAAAGTTGAAAATTCCAATAATGGGGGGGGGGATCAACTCCACGCACCTCTATTTAGTGTCGATATGAGCTCCAGACTTTTCATTTCTTGTAGTTTAATTGATGTTTTATTTCAAATATATCATGATGTACTAACCTATACCGCTCGCAATATGTACAATCTATTTTACCGGATAATTTACATATCAAACAATCAATGAATGCGCGTACAAATGATAGGTTATTAATACGCGTCACAATGATAATTTTTGCTAATTACCAGTAATCAAACACGAACAATATCGTACCGGCGTTGAGAGTAGATTTATGACTTCTGCAGTAGTCACGTGGCTCTGTCCTGGCCACGAGAGTGTGGTGAACGCCACGGGACCTGTCATTCGACCGCTTCGTACTCATTAATTCCATTATCCCAATCAGTCGGCACAGGTCAACCGATCCGATTTCAAACGTGCTCTACTCATCTTCTGCGATGACCCCTTATTCACCCATCTACGATTGAATTACGCACTAACTGTTTCCACAAAGCCCATTACCGGAAAGTCATGACGTTTCATGATGAGACAAAACATAAAATTGACTCCGGACAGGTTTTCAAGTTTCAGTCCCATGGACACGTGGTTTCTCTTGTACTGCAAAAGTTTGATGGCAGAATCATCAAAAAAGCTACATGTGCAACAATTTAGCAGTTGCAAGCGTTTTCGCTGGGTATTGAGATTTGCTTTTTTTACAATTGACATGTCCTTTTCATCGCTGGTACGCCTAATTTGCGTTTTAATATTCTTCCGACGCGGTGCGTATACCGCTTAATTCCAGTGTCGCCCCTCAGCGACCCTATACCATCACCCACTCCTTCCCCTCCCCCTCTACTACCCCCCTCACCTCTTGCTCGCAACTAACCCCCCCTCCCCTAACCCCCTTTCCTCAACCTCCCTACTACGAGTCCGCACATGATGGGGAGTCATGCGGTATAGGAGTTCCGGGGCGCGGTCGATCCTCTTTGCGAGGGAGGAGTGACCGCGTTATGAATCCCGGGATTGTAAGTCTAAATCCCGGGATCTCGAAAAAGTTAAATCTAAATTAATTTCTTATTTTTTTGTTAATTGGTGAAGTGTGAGCACTGATCTACCTACAATAAATCAATTGAGCTGCTATTTTTCAAGTATCAAGGATAAAATGTTCGCTTATACCAACATGTTGTTATAATAGGAGGAACATATTTTGCAAGAAGTAGATATAATTCAATATGGAGGCAAACATCAACTTGCTTGCGTCTTTTTATTTACCTCAACAAAAAAATCTGGCTTTATTTTAAACAGAAACAAAAACATAAACGTAAAAATTGGTGGCGGATTTCTTTACCTGTATTCTATGACGTAGTACAGAATATAAAATTTTAAATAGGTATAAAACACAGCAAAAAAATATTGAAAATAAGTTGAAAATAAAGATACAAATTAATCCCGATATATTTAAGTGTAAAATGAAATCCAAATTGTACCAAAAATGATTTGGTATTAATCGTTGGTGCTAATTTTTATTAATTTTCGATGGTTCACTCCAATCGAACGAACGATGTCATTTTTTGTTCCGATTTCAAGTTTCTTAGGTACGATGTTGTTCCATCATGAAGTGCATGCACGCTTAGATTGCGTCTCGGGTAAAACATCTCCAGTTTGTATTGAGTTGTGACAGCGGTAATATGGTCGTTTTTGTCATTTATTCATGGCACCATTATCGCTTTTTTTGCTTTTTTAGTGGAAAAGTTGTGTCTAAAAGTGCACTGTAAAAAAATTATTTTATAATATGGGTTGGGCTATGTGAACTATATTTGACATAACCGAAAGACGTACAAGTAATATTCATTATGTTCATGACAAGAAATTGAATATTCAATATTCTAAGAAGTTTCACTGAATATTTCATCAATTTTCAACAATAAATAATGGTTTACATGAAAACGCACTTAGAACTGGGTTTACAAGTCATTATATTTTGTAAATAATAATCGTTTTATTTAAAATGCAAACAGTTACTCTATTTGAATAATAAACATCCATGACTACAAGAACGTTTAGGAAATTGAAGATGGAAGAGCAAGTTATTATCTTAATGGAGTTTAAATTTTGTTTATTATTGATGTCAATACGCACACTTTGACATCTTTTAAACCGATAATTTAGGTTTTCTACTTGTAAGGTAAAATTTGAAAACGTCAATCAAGTTTCAGGGTAAAAAAATATTGTCCAATCAAGTATATTTTAGGCGTTCCTTACTGCGCTTCTTACTGACTAGATTTGGTAACTTTTGGTATCCCAGGCGTTATGATCCGCCAAATTTTGGGTTTTTTCATGAATCCCGGGATTACAAAATCTTTAATCCCGAAATTCCGGGATCAGTATTTTGTCCGGGATTGGAAGCCCTAGTAGGCAACCTGAACAAACAGACAGACCACGTTGGCGCTTATATAGAAGTATGATAGATATCTGAATAGCACAAAAACGGACACATTCATTTGTTTTGTACACGTTTATGATATTACGTTTTGGTTAATGTCAGTAACAATAACAAAAATTGAGGTATGTACTTGGTTACAAAATGTACTTGGTTAGCCGGACCGAATCCCGTAAAAAATATGTTCGTCTGTCCGCCTTATGATCGATTGATCGACAATAATCGACCAGATAGAAAAGATTGATCGATCGATCTGATTTATGTTTTGGTGCTCACATACGACACGTACGATACGTGTCCGGCCACGTATTTGCGTATCATGAAAAGTTCGATCTGAGGTCTCGAAAAAGTTCGATCGATCGATTTTTTGCCCAGTCCTAGTCCGCTTATTATGAGTTATTTTTATGCTTATACATTTTGCCCAAATAGCCCAAAATCATACCAGACACATATGTTGACACAAACTCTCTTTTACTAAAAATTACGGTGGTTGTCGTTTCGCACTAAGTAAAACTAAAACTAAGTAAACATACTGAAAATCGTTTTACATCCGGGCAACAGTGGGCACCATGCAACCTTTTTTGTAAACGCAATTTGCGACACGTCTTCAATATCAAAAAGATTCATTCACGGTGGGTGGTATTAGAATATATTGCCTTAAACAATAAACAATTTACTTATTTTTAGAGTGTTGTTTTATTGCATTATGGTATTTTTTGTTTATTTGTTCACAAATATCACGTGAATGATTTTAAATTATAATAAAATCATAATATATATTTATAACCGTGATTAAAAAATAAATTAAAAAAAATTTAAAAACTGTTTTTATTAAATAGTAGCTTTACCAAAAATTCCTTTTCAAAGGAAAAGAACCAGAACCTTTGCCTCCCAGGTCTTTTTATTATATATGTCATCTTTTTGTATCACCTGAACACAAAAAATGCCAATACATATTTTCAACAACGCAAAATTCACAAAAACGTAACAACCCAAAATTCATAAGAAAAGAACCAAACCCTTTGCCCTTTTGTTGACAACATTCCCATACTAAAAATAATTGCTACTGCTTTATTTATTTACACAATAGTGTTTTTCACAAAGCCAGTGTGGTCACGTGACTTTCAGACATTGTGCATGGATACGTATCTACTTGATTACAAAAGAAAATCCCTAAATATTTACAGAAAGTGTTTTTTTAATTTGTGTTTTTTATTAATTATTTTTTTTATTTTTTTGTATCGATCAGATCAATTAACAAAAGATCGATATCTTTGATCTGATCGATCATGATCAATCTATTGATGTTCGTTTTGTGATTGAGAATCGTTCACTGTTCACATATTTCTGAGGTAGCACATCTCCAATGCTTACTGTTTCTATAGGAAGTTACAGCCACCGTCGGACCACACGAAAATTTATGAGTATCTATCGGGGATCTATAGTCTATTGGGGCTCACATAATCGCATATTACTTAACAGCTTATAGGTTATGCCATAGTGGCGTTATAGAAGTGCTCAGAATTGCTCAGAATCGCTCAGAATACCCAATAAGCATATTTAAGAGTATCTATAAGGGTATCTATTGCCTATGAGGGATCACAGAATCCCACTATTCCTTATAGATCTATAAGAACTTATAGGATTGACCTTATAGACGTTATAGATATGCACAGAATCGACCCATAAATCTAAAAACAATAAAGTTCCTGGAAGTATTATCATCCGAAGCCGAAAGACAAAATCATGATAAAGCAATGGCAGCCTGCTATTTGTTTGGTGTGGATATTTTAAATGATTTTGGATGTTGTGGTTTTGTTATTTGAGTGTTTGATACTGACAAATCGTTTTCCTAATCATCAACAGGTGGAAAATGTATTTAAGGAAAAACGAAACATTACGAAACGAAATCAAGCTTTAGACATAATGTCTTATGATGTTTCTCACGACCACCGGTTATCCCATCGGTCACGACGCATCGGTTGAAACGTATGATGATTTGTTCTAACGACCAGGAATATCGCAATGAATAATAATAATTGTATAAATTAATACAAAAGTAAACAGTAATAAAATATATCGAATACTTAAATACCATACACAATGTGGCTGTAAAGTTTAGAATTGAATAAGAATAAACCTAATCAGAAAAACTCGACCGAAAGTTTTCAGCGGAAATCACAAAACGCTTGTGGAAAGGCGAACAAATAACTGGGTTTCCGGTGTAAAATTTTCCCTCGAGTTGTGCGGACTTTTTCTCCTATTCTTTCAATCCTTTTCGGGCCGTTTACCGAATTTTCAGTATTTGCCTTTCCGGGCATATTTCCGGGCAGGGCTTGGCGCGGACCAATCCCACGGGCTATTCAGCGGTAATGACGTAAGAAAACTAGAGAATGCGCCGTGAAATTTCAGGAAAGTTTATACGCGCGACTCAATTATTTACGAAAATATTGACTCGGCAAGTCCGGACGCGGTGATTTCGGCCGGATAGCGAAAGATTCCGGTTAGGTGTTCGACGGGAAGCCGTCGGATTTTGGTGTAAACGACGCACGGTAACTGAAATAACACCGATAACGTCTGTTCCAGAGATAAAACGGTTTGTACCGTGCATACGGGAGCCTCGTTCAACAACTAGCTTGCCATGCATTTGACAGTTTGAATTTGCATCCGCTCTTTTCCGACAAGAACACAAATTTACACCACTTTGGTTTACCATATTATACAAACAATTATATCTACGATTGTAGCACCGTCGCGGTCGCTTCTATAATTGATAGTCAATGAGAATGTTCAAGAATTACACCAATTTCATTTATAATGTATTTTTTATTTTTGGTGAAGGTGCCGTGAAAGAGTTCATTAAATGTTTTAATTATGTTGTTAAAAATCAAAGCTAATGAAAATTACAGAAGTTATTGCAACAGAAAATGTTCAAAACTCAAGAACACTTAATAATTCAATAATTAATATGAGAGTGTTCTTCTTAACGCGTTAACACGTTAACAACCAAAGGTAAAAGAGGAAATATTTCAAAAATTTGTTTCTAAAAGTTACGTGACCCCGCACGAGAGAATGGCCCTAACAAAAAATTTTATTTTTGTTCTGGTTGCATTTAGAGTCTCTTCTATAGATTGACGATTTTTGTTCTTTAAACTTTTATGTAATGAAGGATAATGAACGACCTAAACAAGATTTTGATGAAAGCTGATATCTCTGTAACAAATATTAGCACGATAATGGGATATACACGTAAACAATCGCCAGATTCAATTTAAGGGGTAATGCCACTCTAGCGCGAGAAAAAATAGCCGCTTTTGTAGGTATATTTTTTACAATATAGTAAATGAATTACAAAATCTCATTAAAGCCCTTTCTTATTCATATTTTGAGGAATATTCACAATAAAAAAAAAACAAAAATAAGTAAAAAGTTAAAGCCTTAGAGGACATCATTTGCAAAATCCGTGCAAAAGGCTTAGAATAAACTACCAGTTCCTTTGGACCCTTTTGAACCAAAGGTTTTCAGCTCTAAGGTTGGTCATAAAAGTTCTAAATATGAACTTTCGTCTCGATACTTTTAGAAGTTTGTCTAACAGTTTAAGTCCATTAAGTCACAAGACACATCTGCTTTGTGCAATAATGGTACAATTACATAACTCACTGTCACCGCAAAAGATGTGTTTTTGATCCTAACCTAATTTATTGTTAAAACATAATCGGTTTAGAAGCGTATTCGTAATATCAAACTCGTTTCTGAGAATTGAACTTTTAAGCAGATTATATCATAGTAAACAATAATAAAGCTGAAAATACATTAAGCATATGGATTATTCCTTTTTTTCTATAATATATAAAGAATCAATATTGCTTATAATTTGGTACACGCCGCTATACTGTAGTTTGCCCTCTTTCAACATGTGTGGGTTTAGATTTAGGAGGGTCAGTATTTGGTTAGAAATACCTCGTTCTATTTCATACTTGGCCATTTTGCTCTCTGTACAATTATACCCGTGGAAGGTGAATTTTCTCCGCAAACATCCATCGCCAGTAATAAGTGTAATTCTACTAATTCTAGACAATTTCTCTTTGGCTATAGCCTTCTGGCTCTTTGTCGATATCTTAATAATAATTAATAATAATTGTCCCTCAAGATTGTAAATTGGAATGGAATGCTTATCTGTTATAATTTGCGGGGAAAATCAAAGTTCAATTAAAATTCCAATTATTTTTCACTTATGCCGTAGAGATTTTAGTTCTTTCCTAATCCTTTCCGTGTTCTTTCCTAAGATTGAGAAGTGTAAAAATTCATATGGATCCTGTTGAAAATGCCGTATCTGATCGTATATATTTTGA
This sequence comes from Melinopterus prodromus, assembly GCA_964023965.1. Classification (NCBI taxonomy): domain Eukaryota; kingdom Metazoa; phylum Arthropoda; class Insecta; order Coleoptera; family Scarabaeidae; genus Melinopterus; species Melinopterus prodromus. The sequence continues at coordinate 45,859,078 of OZ030392.1, forward strand.
TTAAGGTAATTGACGGATATTCGGGCATATTTGCGGGTGTAGTGACTTTCAGAGACAGTCCTGTGTTTTTAGACATCAGGTTCATACTTTATTGCGACGCTTAATTATTATTTGTTACTCAATAATAAAATAGAATACAACACAAAGTAAGAACTGTCAAATGAAACACGCCGCCATCTTACAATGGAAGAGAGCGGCATCAAAATGCAGATGCCGCGTCCTATCGTAGTATTTAAATTTGCCGCGTTTTTGCATAGCATGTAATATACCTTTTATGAAAATATACCTTTTATAGTAGAAAAACACCAATAACTCAACTTTTCATATTTTTCTAGATACGGCACTCTACCGTTAGAGGGCAGTATACTTCTCTGTCGCCGTAAAACTTATTCTCGCTAAGTAACTCAAGTCTCGGAATCGTTTGAAGTTTTATGAGAGGCAGGATGCTTTCGTGCCCTTACTAAATACCATTTACTGTACCAAGGAAAAGGCAAGCACAGAGGTCATCTATATTGGTCGTCAAAGAAATTTTGTGAATGTTGTTTTGTTATTTACAACCTTCGGGTAAGAGAAAAGCGACATTTCGTTAGCTAAAATGGAACTTTCCAATATAAGTTTCTTGTATATACAGTGTGACCCACGGCATAGGTACTCCCGTTTATTTTCGTTGTTTATAAAGCTGGACGAATGAAATTTTGGAATGTGTTAATAGACAAAAAAAATGTCATTCTTTGGGATACTCTTGAGGTTAATATGACTTCCGGTTTTACCAGAACTGACGTCATCCTTGAAATTTTAAATGGCACGCTATACAGGATGACATTCTGAATACAAAAACATATCGATCGTCATTTTTTATCACCAAGGCAACACCAAATTAGCTTTTATGTGTATTAATCTAGGTGGCTAGGAATTGGTGAAAATAGATGAAAATTGTCAAATAAACACAAACTACATCGATTTTGCACGACATTGCATTACTGGCGCCCTCTAGGGTAATTTAATTGGCTCTTGGCCAGGGAGTCATTTTTTTTTCACGTGTACCCGATGGCCACACCCTGATTATTCGATAGAAAACATCTTTCCGATTACAGTGATACCAAATACTGGATATCTTATTGACATTCTTAGCGGACAAATGTTGTTAGAAGCAATGAAATCGAATTTTTTTTTTACCTAGTGACCAACGTACAAGTCAAAGTCACTCAATGGACTACTCGAAGGATGTACCCTGATTATGCGAGGAAAAACAATTTCCGACACACTGGTACCACAATCTTGATATTTTGCTGATAATGGTAGCGTGAAAATAACGTTTAAGGGTACTTCTTTCGAGTAGTGCATTGAGTGACCGACTTGTACGCTGATTTTGATCATTAGGTCAATATTTTTTCGATTTTTTCTTGCTTTTAATAAGTGTACGCTAAGAATTTCAACAAAATACAAGTACTTAGTATCATTTTAATCGGAGAGATGTTTTCTATCGAATAATCAGGGTGTGGCCATTGAGTACCCGTGAAAAAATGACTCACTGCCGAAAAACCAAATAAATTACGCTAGAGGGCGCCAGGAATACAATGTCGGTCAAAATCGATTTAGTTAGTGTTTATTTGACAATTTACGATTATTTTTACCAATTCCTAGCCACCTAGATTAATACACAAAAAAGTTATTGTTTCGTTGCCTTGGTGATAAAAATTGACGATCGATATATTTTTGTGTTCAGAATGTCATCCTGATTGAAAATATCACATAAAGAATATAGGGTGCCATTTAAAATTTCAATGATGACGTCATTTCCGAAAAAACGAAAGTCATATTAAGCTCAAGAGTATCCAAAAGAATGGCATTTTTGGTCTATTAACACTTTCCCAAATTTTATTCGTCAAGCTTTATAAACAACAAAAATAAACGGGAGTACCTATGGCGTGGGTCACCCGGTATAGCCGACATTCATTCGAAAAAGTACGACTAGAAGTTGCATTCAGTAATTGGTTATAGGAAAATATCAACCATGGCCAACATTTTTCTTTTACAAATTTTGACTATATTTAAAAAAAGATTTCAAAATTATGATCTCTTTCTGATTATCAAAGTTATATTTAATCGATCTCTGATCGGTAGAGATAGATACATTCGAACAGTTAAAATAACAGTTTTGATAACCGATAGTAACACTATTGCAGCTATACAGCAGCATAATTATTGTACAAACATATGCAAACATCCGGTAGATATTTCTGCTTTTGCTGGTGGTAAATATTTGGTTTTGTACTGAAAGAGTCGGGTAAATAAGTAATTTTCTACGAATTTCACTGACTAGTTCGTTCATTTAATGATGTGCCAGCAAATTGCATGCTATTTACTGGACGAACCTTCGCAGCGCCTACCTATTATTGCGATTCGTCATGCCATAATGAATAACGTACTGATCGTGGCACAAAAGCCATCGCAAATAACCACTTAGAACGCTGATGTAGAACATATGGCAGACACGTACAAAGCGCTCGTCTACAGCTGTCTCATAAGTAGGTAGTCAACATTCTATATTTGAAGTTAACACAAAAATTAATATGAGGTATGGTTAAGGATATTTTACACTACACCCTTTTAGTATTTTTACTTTATCATACGCAGTATGTAAAGTATTGTAATCGTGCCGAAAAAAAAAATTGAGATTTTAGCGGAAATAGGTCTTTTTGGGTCCCCTAAACATTTTTGACCAAGGTCCAAAAAAATGTCTGTGTGTGTGTCTGTGTGTATGTGTGTGTGTAAACGATTTTTGTGGAGACGATTCCGGAGAAACTACTGAAGGTATCGGAACGAAAGTTCATATTTAGAAGTTTCTTGACCTAACTTAGAGCTGAAAAGCTTTTGGTTCACAAGGGTCCAAAGGAACTGGTAGTTTATTCTAAGCATTTTTCAAGGATTTTGCAAATGAGCCGCCATTTCTGGAATTTCGTCAAAATAGTTAAATAATAAATTAAGCTAGAGGAAATTTTGAATAATTTATGTTTATGACATTTTTTGGTAAAATTCATAGTTTAGCTGCAAGAGCAAATTCTATTTCATCGAGATCGGTCGCATCTGCATTAATAGGAAACTACATAGTAGCCAGGATTTTGACAAATATTTTTTGTGTTGACACATTCGAAAACAGCTGATCTCATCAGAGGTTGGAGAACCACTATGGAACGTTGCCGCTCTAGTGCGGCAAATTATAAAATACAAATTTCAAATAAAATAAGATCACCAATTTGATTGTTTGTTGATAGGAAATATCCACCCGTCTTTATATCTAATTCTAAAAACGATAAATTGAGAAAATTATAAATAAAGTATAGCGATGAGTGTAGTTTTATTTTAGTATGTTGGTAGGGATGTGTCATGAACCAATATAAATCTGTCAGAATTTGAATTACCTTTTTAAGGTGCGTTTTCATTAGTGATAATGGCAGTGGTAGCAGACGCCATTATAGTATTTCAAATAGAGAATTGCTAGTGACTCATGTTTATGTACATGCAAACTAATATGTGTCATTATCACGAATGTAAGAAATACTATAATTTCGTATTCTACCACCGCCATTAGCTACCATTACGTACCAATCGGAACGCACCTTTAAACTTGACGTTTCGTCAATATGGTACCAACCTAGCATTTACTATACAGAAATTTTTTATTTGTTTTTTTTTAATACGTATTTCTTAAAAAGCAACACAGTAAACGTTGATGTCGCTCCTGTCAAAAACTAGATAGCGCGACTCGCTCACATGCAACGGCGACACTCCGCCTTCGGTGACGCGCCGCATCACCGCTCGTCGCGCTATTCCGTACTTTCGGCATTTGTGACATAAATAACTATTATTCTAATGACGTAGTGTAGGTAGTGTCAAATGCTGATGCTTTCACAATACCTGCTGCTAAACTATTAATTTTATATATTGTATGATGAAGTCATGTGCCTGGCCACATCAGATTTTTCTAAGTATCTTTTTGGTAACTATAAAAAAGGTTTAAAGTGACAAAAGCTGGGTTTACTAGACACATTTCTTAATCTATTTCATAATAGCCAACCTGGTGCAACCAAAAGCAGTTAAGGTTAATTTATTTGTTTTTTATGCCGGTTTATTTCCGCAATATTTAGTTATAAACTGGAAATTAATTTACATAAATAAAAAACAATTGTATAAAGCGTAGCGCGTCGCTGTGAAGTTAAATGTACACGTTACTGCAGTATGTCAAAACAAAACAAAATATCTCACGTTGGCACTGTTGGCAGACCTTACAAATGCGCATGCGTCTATCCTAAGAAAAAGTTAACAAATATAATAGCACGGCATTTCCACCAATACTATTATTTAGAACTTTTTTCTGGTTACTAAAAATAAGAAAACAACTAAAAGTAGTGTACTGTAAAATAGCTTTTATGTACCGCGATTTGTTTTGCGTGTAATTATGCATTGAAATCGATGATGCATAATTGCTGTTTATTATTGCATATTCACCGGTCGGTATATACAATAAATATCCTCCGGTAATATATTATTGGCTGCCAATTATAACCTAATGACGGCTAGGTATGTATACGGTATCGTTAAATTTAATGGAAATATTGACGTTCTTGTGGTAATGCAGTAATAATGAAGTCACTGAGGTTATTTATCAAGATGCCGACGAAACAGCAACTTCACTCTTGTTAGCGACTTGGGATGTGTCATTTTGTCAAGTGTCAAAAATAATTTAATAAACTGAACAGAACTTTTTTTGAAATTTATTAAAAAATAGAAATAATGCAAATAAAACTATCCATGCTGTTAACAGTAAACAAACTCTCATAAAGTCAACAACAAATACAGGATCATGCTAACCACGTTATAATATGTTTTCACCTATATTTGTTTTTCCCAACCTCTTATGTTACTAAGTAAAAAATTGTCCATTCCGGAAGGAGGACAAGGGCATACTAACATGAAGTATATCCCAAAAATTTTAATTTTTAGTCTATTAATAGCTATCCTAATTTAATTCGTCTGGTTCCACAAATAACAGCGTGGATCACCCGGTATAATAGTACATTTCAATAGCGTTAATCGAAATCAGTTTGGCCTAGTCCATACCAGCTTGACCTAAAGTATGCGTTTACAAACCAGGTTAAACTAGTTTGACCTAGGTTAAACTAGTTCGACCTAACGCGCTTCGGCCGAACTAGTTTAACCTAGGTTAAACTGGTTCTACCTGCAAACGGGGTAACATATACAGATTTTATGCTTATGAGAATTAAAAGATCTAGAAGTTTCCTAAAAAATCCATTGTTGTCCGATCAGTAAAAGAATCCAAGTCGGTCATCTATGACCGTGAATAACTCGCAGCTCAGACCCGATATCGATGGGAACTTTTAACACGTTCTGAGGTGAATTATTTGTTTAATTTCACGGGGCTAAGACGCGATGGTCTACTATTCTCCTTTTTGGACTGTGCTGTAATGTAAATAATGAAATCTTATAACTATCTTATAATTTCTACTTTTTCGTTTTTTGTAATTACTAACCTGAAAATTTTTAAAATTCTAATATATACTGTTACAACTGCAATATACAAACACAATAGAAATAAAATTACCATTAAAATACTAACATAACTTAAAACCTTGAAAACATATTCACAGATCAGGTGAATGTTGGTTAAGATGCCCCATTCAAATGATGTTTAGGGAAATTTTTTCAAGTTTCTTTTTTTAAATTTTCATCAAGATTATTTGGGAGAAAGCGTTTTAGGCAATTAAAACGTTTCCTCCACCATAATTTTGGGATTGGCAATTTTTTCTTTTAAAATTAGTAACATTATGTGTTTCATATTAACAAGAAAATACTGAAAACCAGTTACCTACTTATAAGTTTATGAATAAAAAATCTGATGTGGCCAGGCACATTACTTTATCATATAATATATAAAATTAGTAGTTTAGCTACATGAGATTCTATTTAATCGAGATCGATCGTGTCTGCAAAAAATAAAACAAGTTAGCCTGGATTTGACGGATATTTGATAATATTGACAGTAGGTATTGTCAAAGCACCAGCGTTTAACACTACCTACGGTCAGAATGAAAATAATTGTGAGATCCTGACTAACTAAGTTTTAATGCAGACACGACCTCGATCAAAAAGAATTTGCTCATACAGCTAAACTATTAATTTTACCAAAAATGTCCTAGACATAAATTATACAAAATTTCCTCTACTTTAATTTATTATTTAACTATTTTGACGAAATTGTAGAAATGGAAGCTCATTTACAAAATCCTTGAAAAGTGCTTAGAGGAAACATCCAGTTCCTTTGGACTCTTTGGAACCAAAAGCTTTTCAACTCTAAGCTTAGTCATAAAACTTCTAAATATGAACTTTCGTCCCGATACCTTTAGTAGTTTTTCCGGAATCGTCGCCACATAAGTCGGGTACATACATACACACATACACACAGACATACTAACACACACACACAGACATTTTTTGTACCTTGGTCAAAAATGATCAGAGGACCAAAAAATTTATTTCCGCTAAAATCTCAACGTTTCTTTCGACACGATTAGAATAAAAACACCAATTTAGTAAAATAATGGCAGTCACTTAAAGTGGACAATATACTACAATAGTACACTCAATAAGTAAATAAATATGAAATACGCTTGCTTAAAAAAACAAACATTTACAGAAGCCAAATGTACATATAGTTATATACACTCTTCGAATTTTGCACCCACTCTACTCGTGCGCCTGGAGGAGTTTGCTCCCACTGCTCCCCGTAGCTACGCCCCTGGATAGCGAGGTGTGAGAGATGTTATGTATACATATAATCAAATATATTATGTAAATTAATAAGTTTTCTGTGTTATAGCCACTGTTAGTTAAAATGAACTAATGAAACGTTTGTTTCTTATTGACTAGTGACCATAACACAAAAAACTTATTATTTGTCAAAATAATTTTCATTTTTGCAGGCCCTGATAATATTTTTATCGTTTGGTATACATTTTACTCCGTACCGAATAATTTTAAGGGTGCCGAAACGGGTGCGTTCCGCACCCAAGAAAGTTCAGCAACGAACTTCGTAAATCGTACAGATCTTTTAATTTTGCTTTTAAATTTGAGATATTTTGCAGTCAAAGGGTATTAATTGAATGTAGCTACAGCATACGAACAGGAAAACGATAACTAAAAAGAGAATACATACCTCTCCGTTCAATAGCACAAAAATCGTCGTTTTTGCTGCTTCGTACCGATTTTCTAATTAAAGCCATTTCTTGGATATTTTACTGCATGTATTGATAGGTGATTTTACTATGCACTGGATGAAGCAAGGATTTATAAATCCAAAAACAAAATTGTAAGATATTGTCTATTGTTCAATTCTGACCAATTTTCGGTATGTATTCCCTTTTTAGTTATCGTTGTCCTGTTCGTATACTGTAGCTACATTCAATTAATACCCTTTGAGTGCAAAAAATCTCAAATTTAAAAGCAAAATTAAAAGATCGGTACGAAGTATGTTTTTACAATTTACGTGTAAAATTCGCGGGTGCGCTCCGCACACGTTTCTCGGTTTCGGCACCCCAACTTTTTGTCAACTAATAATAACTGTAAAAGGAGTGAACGTACTATGTAAACATTAAACTCCGTCTGATTTGACTAAATAGGCAAATATTCGCGATGGAAATACATGGCGGAGTTAAATCGAAATTCAACTCCGTGTTTTTACGTGTTTATAAATTAATATCAGAAACCTATACAATTTAACTAATAAACGTAAAATATTTTGAATACCTTTTTTTATTTTAATTATAGCGTCGATAGTTGATACAGACGGATTTAATTTAATGATACTGGCTATCAACTGCGTGTAATTTGGCTCTAATTGAAGTTTATTGCGGACGAGTTTAATCATTGTTCATTCGCCGGCGCGGATGGCCTTATTTTGGTTCCAATTCAAGTCTACCGGTGGAAAATTCATTTTGAACTCATTACCTTGCACCCGAGTTGCAATTTTCTCCCGATATTAGAAACGTGAACGCATTAATAAGTAGCGAATTGAGGTAGGTAGAAACATGTCTTGGTGAGTGTAAAGTTTTGTTTGGAGAAGATAGAAGAACCGCGAGACAGGGAATATCAAATTTGTAGAAAGCTAGCTTAATAATAACAATTTTGTTTACAAAGCTAAAAAGTAAGATAATGTAAGCATGAGCAAAGTTGTTCAATGCCAAGACGGAAGGAAACACTTTGCGTCATTAATTTTTTATAAATTTAGAAATTGTGGTTACTATTTTGCGCTAAATTAGAATCTAGGGTATTTTTCGGGCACCACGTGGCAGTACTGTAGTAACTGTCAACTTCGTAAGGATGGAATAAAATCATGACAAAATCTAATTGTGAATAATTTTACTCTAGCCTACAAGTTTTAATAAATAATCAGCGAGGTCGCAACTATGATCATAATGGAGCTTGGGGCAATACTTAACCCTACCGTGAAAAATACATGAAACATAACCTAAACAGTAACTTTAAAAGAGTGGTTTCATAAGTATAATATTCTGAATAGACGTGTTTGGCGGTAACTGATTAGTTACTTTAAAGAATAAGCACTTACTAAAGAATTGTTATAACGGTTAACATCTAATAGCAGTTTCTACCTAGTACCACTGGCTTATAATTGAAACCAAATTCTAATTTCGGTGTAACAATTTATTACAATACATTTTACTTAGTAAAATTACATGTGATGGAGGTAATACAAAAAAAGTAGCACGCAACCAGAACTAAGACGAAGTCGAAAGCGACGGACAAAAACGAATACGGTATTGAAACGAGCAAAATTCGGTCCAAAATGTTACCGAAAACTTATACGTTACATAAACTAAGAAATCCTCAACACTTTAAATGTACTATAGCTACCTACGTGTATGCTGATATTCAATAAACCATTTATTGGGCATATACAATCTCGCAGCAGTAATTCAAATCGTTCATATCTACGATGTAGGTTTGATCTTTGCATACTACTTTATTAAAGTAAATGCGGTCCTTAAATTATATCTGAAAAGGATACTTGATGTTTAGTTGAAAAAACTGATGGCGATCACTGGCGATCACTTACCCAAGTGTAAACATCACCGAAATGTCATGCTGGCGTATTTTGATGAACACAGCAAAACTAAGAAAGCCCCAATCCTTTGGCCATACTATAGCAGGCTACACGTATGTTTAAATATGTATAGAATATTGATATTTCGCAGTTTATGCGAAAGCAAGCGATTAACAAGAGGGAGTGTGTGGATATGTGTTGTACGTTTGACATATGGCATTTGATATCAACAATCAATGTGTGTTGTTACAATTTGTTAATTGCAACACCGAAAACAGTGTTACATTCTGAATGCAAAGTAGAAAAAGATAATTTATGTGCTGGTTTTTAACGAGGTGGCTTATATTCTTCCTCCAAGAGCTTTTTAAATTATCAAGGTCAAACATATTAACCAACTTTCATAAGCATAGATGTACTAACCATAGGGGTCGTATCTGCAAATTCATTAGATAGGATAAAATGTTTTTGTTCTTATAAAATTATAAATTATAAAAGTCGTATTAGAGCGCTTCTATTTGCAAAGTAAAAGCACACAACAGTGTCAAATTCAACCTCTATGCTTAAGACGACATAAATAGGCTATTATATGGTATAATACCGCATACGTTTGACAAACAATGTGAAATAGAAAAAAAACCACAGACTTACTATTGTTGGAACATTAATACGAACTTAGCTACTATTTGACTATTATGTAATGACAAATGACACAATAGATATTTAGGTAACCACTGATGTATTATCACATGGAAGTCATTTTACATCAAAATCTCATCATTAAATATTTAAAGGCTTTAAATATTTATTTATAATGTTTCTATTTTTATTGATTATTACCAAGTGAATGGCATATAAACATTTTATGACATTAAGCTCATGAATTATTAACGTGCACATCATAGACCAGTGATTAGACTTAAGGTACCCTTCACGGCCTGTGGCGCAACGCGCCTGGAGTGTAAACCGTCGCGCCACACGCCGTGTGATTGGGTCGGCGCGTCGATTTTCACGCGGCGTGTCGGGACCCGTGGACTGGCGGTAAACTTTGCACACTTCAAAGCAAACGCGCCGCGCGCGAAGTGGGCTGGCGTGCTATACAGTCACACGGCGTGACGTCTGTGTCGGTAAATTTTAAAAATCAGTTGATATTTAGCTCTTCAATTGACACATGTCGTGGTCAAACGTGGTCAATTGACAACATGTCGATGTTTATTGATACAAATGTATAAAATAAGCTCCTGAAACGCGGTTTTAATTCTACACGATCCTTTAAATCAAAATCCTTTTTAAAAATAGTACTTTTAATAAGGGGAACTTTTGAACAATTACAAATTAATATTTACTCGAAATAGAAAAAGAGACCGCGGTGAAAAAGAGCTATTAAATCCTATTGACCTATAAATTTAAGCAGACATTTTACCAAATGTTAACGTTTTTAATCTAATATAAGTTCATTGTCCAACCAATTTTATCTATAACTAATTATTATTGTACGGCCATACCGTAATTATAACATATCAAATATATAGAAAATGGTGATATACAGGCGGGATGTAAATGTTGAATAAATTTAGAAGGACAGCCACAACCTGGATTTGAACCAGCGACCTTAATAGCTCAGTTGGTTAGAGCATTGTGCTAGCGACGATAAGGTCACTGGTTCAAATGCGGGTTTTGGCAGTAATGTTTAAATTACAGCCACAACCTGGATTTACATCCCCCAGTATATCACTATTATCTATACATGAAAGTTCATCTAGTTTTACAGTTTTTTAAATTTTGACTTCTGCTGAATTTTACTGGAGTTTCAGCTTCCGCCACGCAAGGGCGATTTTAAACTTTCAGCTGGACAACAGATTTGATTATTGATTATTATTGATACCACATACAACCTAGGTTTTCGTTTGAAATTCCAAATCAGAATGGTGTTATGAGTACTTATATATTCTGTATATTCCTGAAATTAAAACTGTGACCATTCAATTAGGCTTATTTTATGCCATTTGTTTCCCTGAACCTCTATGACGACATATAACCAGTAAAAACATATGTATTTCAGTATTTGCCAAAGCTCTGGAGATGACAAGGCGCTGTTTTCATCAAAAACAGAGTTTACGGCAATATGCAAAAGTATAACTTAGAATCACAATCACAGTTTGTCGTACATTTTAAAATCTTATAACTTGTCTGTAAAGCTGTCCAAAAGTTGAGCTACTCTTCAGTTCTCTACATGAAAACCCCACAATCATATTCACCGTTTTCATATTTCGTTTTCGACGAACGGACATGTTGAAATGCCGACACTTGCCACTACGCAGGTCATGTGATCGCTATCGCCAAATTGCGTGGCAGCGTGTCCAGGCATGGCACTCCACAGGCGGCGCGACACACCACACGCCGTGTAACGGTACCTTTATACGGGTGTCCCGGTCAAAAGTGATAATATAACAACAGAATACTCAATTCTGTTCAACGGATGATAAGATAATATATTGTAGATATATCAACAGACGGATGGACACGTACACACTACACACACACACACACAAAACTCATATCCGTTGATGGATTTCAATTTACTAAAAGCAAAATATTAAAAAAAAGTTAAATAGACAATATTCTTATGTTTCAACTGATACATACAATCAGCTTTGCGGCTGCGGCTATAATTTTTATGTATTATTTTTTGCGGGAATTGTAACCCTCCTGTGTAACCCTCCTGCGCCGGCAGACGTTCAGATTACTATTATACATTACATACATAACGCATACAAAAAAAAGCTTGCGAAAATGACCCGGAAATTTCTGTCGTTACCTCCCGGACTATTATGGCGTCTTGTTTTTATTTATACACTAGCAGCGGACATGGCTCTCCAGCCCCGAGGTAATGTTTTGTGACAGTTTGTTGGAACAGGTTGTGATTTTTTGTCACATCTTTTCGGAACAGGTTGTGTTTTTGTTGTCACCGTTGTGCGAAACAGGTTGTGATTTCTTTGTCACAGTTCTTGTGATAAACTTCCTATAGAAATAATTAAGACGCACATCACACCTTAGTTCATTTACTCTTAATAAGTAGTTTCAGAATTATGAGTCTTCAAACACATGGCGCAATACTAGCACGCGTGTTTCTCGAAAACTTGATTTTTGCAGAAACACCCTCTTCTTCCGAGCGGATAACATTTTAACATCCATACCTATTGGCTAGGTACCTAAATAAACTAACAAAACTGACCTAAACCCCGGACACGCTTTTCTTACCGTATTCTAAGCATCAATATTAAAGATTACTCTTTCATACAAAGTATCAATTCGGATCCGCAATCCCTTTATATGAAATCATATTGCTGAAGAAGAAAAAATTACACATTTATTTTCTCGGCTGGCAAGCGTGCTCCGATACAGTTTAACCGTAACAAATTGAAACGTCCCGCAATCGCTTCCTTCGCTTCTTCCAGATCTTCCCAGAGGAAATTGAGGCGGCCCATAATAAACAGGAAACGGGTAAGTTGCGAAGTCGTGGTGATGCGGATAGATGGCGCTGAGTATGGCCGTTGCGTCGCCGTCGGTTGAAATTAGCGTTAGATATGGGACGACGTTACTTCCTGGTAAACAACGGGATATATGAATCTGTACGTAATTGTTTCGGACGGCATGCTGACACACGATTCAAGATATGACTACTACAATCCCTTATTTATTGCAATTTCTCAGTATACTCGATATCTAACTTTCAATAACAAAAATAAATGCTATCTACAATTCTATAGCTATAAAACTGTTTGTCCCAACTTTCATCACAGCCGAAAACAGTAGAAGCTTTTTAAAATTCCGCCCATAAAAAGGTGAACGAGTTAATATTGTTATGAACAAAGGTCATAAATAGCTCTCAAAACCATAGATACGTGCGTATTTAGATGATCGTTAAAAAAATATTAATGAAAAGGTGATAGGGAGTAAAAATAAGATGTAAAGCAGATTCTGCTTTCAAAATAAATAATCTCCTGTTTAAAAAAATATAAATGCATTTGTTTTCTTTGACAAATAGAGAAAGCGTGTTTCATTATTTTCAAATAATGGTAAAAATAAAATTTAGATTCTTCTTTATTATAAAGAAAGAGTGTGGTAGAGGGGGGCTGGGGTTCGAAGGGTGAGTGGGGTTGAGAATGTGGTATGCCTCCACCAAATAACTTATACTGGTATAATGCGCCTAGAAAGAGAGGTTGTTCAGGTTTCAAAGCGAAATGGAAGATACTCTATTCTATTTCTTTCTACAATCACAACATGCTCTACGCGCATGCGCGAGCACTACGCGCATGCGCAAATTAGGCCGCAACAGTGTTGTTTAAAATTCGCGGTCAAATTCAGTCAGCGCGCCTGCGCATAGCGAACCAAAACATTTTCGCTATCTCCTTTCATACGCGGAAAAATATTACATTGGTCGGATAGGGTAAGACGCAGGGACTGGCCTCCACACATGGGAATTCTCGCTTACGATTACTTTGCAACCAAAATGCTGAGGTGTATGTACACTTTTTCATAGAAGTGTAGGCAACTAAAACGAACCTATTGATTAAACTAAGCTTCGTATCTTCGTATTTAGCCATTTCCTCTGTCATATTCACATTAATGTTACTTTAAATTTTGACACAACCAATAAATATGGTGCTATAATAGTTATTTATGTACCAAGGGCATTACACGGATGTTTATGCCCCGAGGGTGGCCGCTCTCGAGCCTATCGGCCCTCGAGCTTTTTAAGTCGTTAATTTTATGTCCTACAATGGTTTTGTTTCTCCGTTTGAATAATATTAATAAATATTTTGAGGTTATCAAGTGACATGGGTATCTACGGAGTTGAATAACAATACAAACAATTCGGAGTTGAGTGACAATACAGACAATTAATTGTCATTGCCGAGTGACAGTGCAGACAATTAATTGTTAAACTTATAATCGTAATCGCCAAAGAAATTGATGTCTTAAAATTTACAATTTGTATGACAAGCATTTGATATATTTGACATATAACCATGGCAACCCTTAATGCCCGCGCGGGAGTTAAGAATCCTTAACGCCCTCGCGGGCGTTAAGAAGCAGTTTTTGCCCCGGTATCTAAGATGTAAAATGTCACTTAATGATCATGTAGGACATAATAGTATATTATTTGACGAGCACATAATTAAGGATAAAAATCGCGTGCATGAAGTTTACACGCGAGACGTAGGCGAGCGTGTAATCATGCGTGCGATTTATATCCGTTATGTGCTAGTCGAATACGACGTTTTATCTACGACTCATAAATTCCATTTTATGCGAAATATTTTAAATGTGTTTGTCAATGATGGCGAGGCGAAATGTCAAATAACTGTCATCCACGTAGGTTTTGACAGACTTTGACACTAGCGTTGTATAATGATGACAGTTCACACTAATTAAACTAGGTTTCGTAATGTCATGTCATTACGTTTGTCACATTAATTTTGTTATTGTCTTGGTGTAGCAGTTTTGTATGACTGCAATTGTAACTATGCGCGTATATGCGTGCCAAAAAAGTATTGAATGAATTTTTGTTAGCTTTCTAAATGGTTCTTTTATATCCTATCCACTGCCATTCTAACATTAATCTGAAGTACGAAACATGCATCAACTCTCAAATTGACAAAGATAAACAAGCCAGTATTATATTATGTAAAAATTAGCTTACGCCATTTTTTAGCGGGTATAGCACATCCCGTCTGTTTATCGCCCAACAGATTTATTTTTTACATATTTGACAGCCGGAAGCCACCCATAAATTTATTTTAAAATTGTAAAAAAAAATCTGATGTGGCCAGGCACATGACTTTAGCATACCATATATTAATAGTTTAGCTGCATGAGATTCTATTTAATCGAGATCGGCCACGTCTGCATTAAAATAAAACTACTAGAACTAGACAGATATTTTGATTATATTTACAGTATGTAATGTCATAACATCAGCATTTGACACTACCTACTGTCATAAGAATCACAGTATCTGCCAAATCCTGGCTAACTAGTTTTAATACTAATGTTTTAATGCAGTACGAGCGATCCCGATGAAATGGAATTTGCTCATGCGGCTAAAATATTTATTTTACTAAAAAAAATTCATAAATTATTCAGAATTTCCTCTACATTCATTTATTATTTAACTATTTCGACGAACTTCCAGAAATAGCGGCTTATTTGTAAAATATTTCAAAAATGCTAAGACTAAACCTCTTTGTCATACTACATAAGATAAAGTAAAAAGTTTATTGGTTCTGATGATTAATATATTATATTGGCTTCTAGCATACTATATTTTCGGGTTTTACCCCGTCTTCAGTGTTTACTACAAAAGTTTATAAAGAATTATACTCGATATTCCAAAAAGTTTTAATGTTACCATACCGTCTTACGATCTTTCTTGTATTTATTCGCGAAAACATAAGAACATTGCTATCCGCAATCGAAATACACATTGACACCAAGATGTTTTATTATTGTTGCACTTACGTGCGCGCGTGTTTCTCATCGCATTCTCCATGCATTTGCGTGTTGAATTGACGTTTCGCAACCGCTGACGTTCTGAATACTGTCAAAAGGCTCAAAATATCTTGGCTACCTGGTATTAATGCAGACACGATTTTCATCAAATAGAATTTGCTCCTGCAGCTAAGCTATTAATTTTACCAAAAAATGTTATAAACATAAATTATACAAAATTTCCTTTACTTTAATTTATTATTTATCTATTTTGACAAAATTACAGAAATGGCGGCTCAATTGCAAAATCGTTGAAAAATGTAAAGAGTAAATAGCCAGTTCCTTTGGACCCTTTTGAACCAAAAGCTTTTCAGCTCTAAGTTACGTCATGAAACTACTAAATATGAACTATTGTCCCGGTACCTTTAGTAGTTTCTCCGGAATCGTCGCCACAAAAATCGTTTACACACACACGCACACACACACACACACAAACACACACACAGACATTTTTTTGTACCTTGGTCAAAAATGTTCAGGGGACCCAAAAAGACCTATTTCCGCTAAAATCTCAATTTTTTTTTCGGCATGATTACAATATTTTAATAGTTTAGCTGCATGAGAATCTATTCTATAGAGATAAATCGTAGGTATTGTGAAAGCATCAGCATTTGACACTACCTACACTACGTCATTAGAATAATAGTTACTTGTCACAAATGCCGAAAGTACGGAATAGCGCGACGAGCGGTGATACGGCGCGTCACCGAAGGCGGAGTGTAGCCGTCGCATATGAGCGAGTCGCGCTATCTAGTTTTTGGCAGGAGCGACATCAACGTTTATTGTGTTGCTTTTTAAGAAATACGTATTAAAAAAAATAAATGATTTCTGTATAGTAAATGCTAGGTTGGTACCACTTTGACGAAAGGTGCGTTCCGATTGGTAGGTAATGGTAGCTAATGGCGGTGGTAGAATACGAAATTATAGTATTTCTTACATATCGTGATAATGACACATATTAGTTTGCATGTAGATAAACATGAGTCACTAGCAATTTTCTATTGGAAATACTATAACGGCGTCTGCTACCACTGCCATTATCACTAATGAAAACGCACCTTAAAAAGGTAATTCAAATTCTGAGAGATTTATATTTGTTCATCCTACCATCCCTACCAACATACTAAAATAAAACTACACTCATCGCTATACTTTATTTATAATTTTCTCAATGTATCATTTTTAGAATTAGATATAAAGACGGGTTGATATTTCTTATCAACAAACAATCAAATTGGTGATCTTATTTTATTTGAAATTTGTATTTTATAATTTTGCGCACTACAGCGGCACGTTCCATAGTGGTTCTCCAACCTCTGCTGAGATCAGCTGCTTTCGAATGTGACAACACAAAAAAATATTTGTCAAAATCCTGGCTACTATGTAATTTCATATCAATGCAGATGCGACCGATCTCGATCAAATAGAATTTGCTCTTGAAGGTAAACTATTAATTTTACCAAAAAATGTTATAGGCATAAATTATTCAAAATTTCCTCTACTTTAATTTATTAATTAACTATTTTGTCAAAATTACAGAAATGGCGGCTCATTTCCAAAATCCTTGAAAAAGGCTTAGAATAAACTAAAAAGCTAAACTATTAATTTTACCAAAAAATGTCATAGGCATAAATTATTCAAAATTTCCTCTGCTTTAATTTATTATTTAACTATTTTGACGAAACTACAGAAATGGCGGCTGATTTCTAAAATCCTTGAAAAAGGCTTAGAGTAAACACCCAGTTCCTTTGGACCCTTTTGAACCAAAAGCTTTTCAACTCTAAGTTTGGTCATGAAAAGTTCCGTGCCGATACCTGTAGTAGTTTTTCCGGAAATGAATTAACAAAAATTGGGTACACACACACACACACACACACACACACACACACACACACACACACACACACACACACACACACACACACACACACACACACACATACACACACACACACACACAGACATTTTTTTGTACCTTGGTCAAAAATGTTCAGGGGACCCATAAAGACCTATTTCCGCTAAAATCCCAATTTTTTTTTCGGCACGATTACAATACTTTACATACTGCGTATGATAAAGTAAAAAAAATGTATCGAGCGGAAGATAAATTTTTTATTTTTTTATTCGAACCATTTATTAAATGTTTAGCAATTGTAAACTTTGACGCGTCAGAGCACTGTTTATGTTATAAATGATAAAATTTCTCAAGTTGTTAATAACAATTGCTTGCAAAAAGAAAACAGATTTTCAAATTTTAGAATAGACATGGAATTATTCATTTGGCGCAATACTTATTCGTTAGAAATTTGCAGCAAAGACAACACGGGGTAGTTCTTTGCTCGATCGTGTAAGATCACGGCAACGAAATTAGTATGGGTTCTTGATTAAAAATTCTTAGTGCCCTTAATGAGAAGTTACGCCTCGAACTTCGGCGCTCCGATGTCCTTCCGGCACTTTGGAGACGTCGCATTCATTTCAGGTCCATTCGTTACATTGATTGGTGATTTTCTCCAGACCTAAGGCCCTTTAGGCACTGATCGAATGCTTAAAACCAACTTTAGAACCTCTGAGGATTCCTCATAAGTTTCTTTCTAATTACATTCCTAATTTCTATGGCTATAATACTATAACTCTTCTATCGTGAATAGTGCTTCTCAGAATAAACAAAGGATTTTTTATAAATTTACCTTTTGGTCGGTAATAAAAGTTGAACATTGTTGAACATCCAATTTTACAGATTATTTTGTTATAAGTATAAAAGTTTTACGTTATATAAAATATTATTAGCTTTTTGTTTGTTTACTTATTATTAACCTGTGCAATTTTAAAATCTGCTAAGTTTTATGTTATGGAAGTATGGAAACATAATTGGCTTACACTACAAGTAATGTGACCAGTATAAAAATAAAGAGATTACCTACAAAAATAAAAATACTATAAATACTGAGATTGTTCGAAATTGAGATCTAAATGGAACAGTAAAACAAAAGAAAAGCAAGGCAGCAAACGCTCAGCGAAACCAATCATCACCCAGAATTGCCAACATCGACGAGAGGGTTTTGTAGTGACCGGAAACGTCGTGCTTCGCTGGAAATCTCTGAGAATGTTCAGACAGTCATTGCCAGTAGTTAGTTCATTAAAATACCGTCATCGTGCGCCCTAAAGGTTAATTACAGTAGGCCAAGTTAGTCTTGTAGGTTGAATCCAGAAAAGTTGGATGTGTTAGCAGTGATGGAACACTAAGCGAAATCGTGCAAAGAATTTCAACAAAATAAGAGATATTATTTAGAACATTATGCACAATGAAATGGCATTATCTATGTCTTATGTTTTATGTCAAAACTCCAGGACGGTAGCACAAAAAAATGAGAAAAATCTTACATAAGTGAATAAACTGCCGAGGCCACCACAGGAGTGACTACACATAATATATTCGTGAAATAAACCACCAACGTTTTTTCTTATTTTGTGTATTTGTGAATCGTGGCTACATGTTTCGAGAAAGGATTCTCGTCTTCAGGCCATACTGGAAAGATAAATTCAGATACAAAGATATTTTAGAAGAACTTCAAATATATAGTCGTTACGCAAAAGCACCAAACCTGCTCTTAAACCAGCAGATAGAAATAAACCCGTATCGATTGTATACCAAACTATTCGAATCTCCCGCCACACAAGGCACGTTAACTCAAGAAATCTGACACACTTCACACCGGTCATTGGTTTATATAAAAAGTTTTTACTAGCGCGAAAGTTGGACGCAATTTTATTGTACGTATCAATTATCATTGTTTGTAATTATTTATATTGTTTGTATTGTTTGTGAAGTTGACGAACCTGACCGTGAAACTTATTTATAGACCATGAGCAGAAATTAGACATTTGTACGCCTAAATCCCCTCACTAAGACAGAGAGAAGGATACATAACCTTGCTTATGACGACTTGTCACGCGCTCTCACGATTTTGACGGTAAATTATCTTTAAGCTTTTATTTTCACATGTGAATATCTTTGTATCTGAATTTATCTTTCCAGTATGGAGAATCCTTTCTCGAAACATGTAGCCATGAATACAAAAAATAAGAAAAAAACGTTGGAGTTTTAATTCACGAATATATTAAGTAACCACCCCACTGAAAAATGGAGTCTTTTATCCCTATGATTGACTACACATACCTCCTTATACATTAGTAAAGTATTACGGTTAGGTAGTAAAAAGCTCGTTGTACACTAACCATTATTATTTTTTTACGTTAAATAAAACAAAATTAAAAAATTATATTAAATAGTAGCACACATTAAACCTACAAAAATCTATAACCAAAATTAGGTAAGAATTACTAAACAAAACTTAATATTTGTGTTATGAACTTAATAACAGTAGTTTCCAAGGCATTTATATCATTTCTGAAATTTCTGTTCATAATGTCATACCGTCGGCTGTATACCTCGAAACTTTTCAACTTTTGTATAAATCATTTCTGTACTTTCAAATATATTCTACGTAATTTATTTAAAACAAATATTTATCACCCTAGATAGATTTTCAGTAAAATTTCAGATTCAGTAATTGATAAAAATAAAAAGGTAATAAAAAGATATATAAATAAATAATTAAATAAGATCCCATACAAATGCTTATAAACTAGATTGGGCCGAAGATTTCGTTAATGTTCATTTTCTAGTCCGCCATTCTAACTTTAGTTATTTAAATGCTACTATATTCGGATTCGACGTCATTCAAAACCTGGAAATAACATGTTTGAAAGAATTTATTATAACTAATAGTATTACCACTATATCTGTTGACTTCAGACAATTTGTTATTTAATTATTTATTTCTTTTACATTGGTATTAATCATTACGGTATGTCCGTCAAATATGTCTACATTCACTTTCCGTACAAAATATTTAGTTAGTTTCTGTTGTGTATTTCATGTACAGGGTCTTTCACGACGAGCTGTCATTAGAAGTATAAAGAGAACAACATGAAATCTGAGATTGAAAATTTGCGGACTTATGTTGTTGGATACGATCCTGTTAATAGTATAAAATTTTTTATAACTTATGTCTATGACATAATTTGATTAAATTATTAGTTGAGCTTCATGAGCAAATTCTATTTGATCGAGATCGATCGTGTCTGCATTAATATAAAACTAGTTAGCCAGGAGTTGACAGATATTTTCATTGTAATGATAGTAAGTAGTGTCAAACGTTGATGTCTTGACAATGGCTACTGTCAATAGAATGAAAGTATCTGTCAAATCCTGGTTAACTAGTTTTATTTTAATGCAGACACGACCGTCTTGTGCCTGGCCACATCAGATTTGTTTCAATAAAAAGGTTTTAGCTACAAGGTTGCCTTAAATTATTTATGTGGTCGTTGGACAAAAGTTGTCCGGCAAAATTGTTGTGAAGGTAAAATGGCAATAAAAACTGGTTAAATGGATTTCAAATGGCAACCTATCATATGAATGCAGTTTCGAATTTTATGGAAAATTTGTGATCAACGTTTTGTAAAATGTGTATACCTAAAATGCATTTATGCATATTGAATTGAAAACATTGTCAAATCTAGATTGCGTTGGAAAACACGTCAACAACTAGAAATATACAGACATTCATTAATAAGGTTTTCAAGTCATTTAAGTACTTAGTAATTCTGATTAAGTTAGTATTTATAAAATTATAAGACTAACAACAACGAAACAGACAAGAAATATAAAAGGACATCGATTAAGTAAACGCGCAATCTACCTATCTCCAACCTGACTTAAATAATCACTTAAAAACTTTTTCGATGAATTTCTGTTAATTTATAATTGTTCAATTGTTTTCCGACGCACTCCAGATTTGGCGAAATTTCAATTTCTTTGTTATGTTTCAAAATCGATGTAAGTTGATAAAAATGCTTTTAGATATAGGTGTAGGACATTTCACACAAAGTTGATCTAAAAGTTTTCCATAGAATTCCAAAATGCATTCATATGACTTGCCATTTGAAAAAATCTACATTTAGTAGTTTTCTCGAGTTCAACTTTGATCTTATAATTTGAACTTGTGTGTATAACTTGTGTCGATAATATGTTAACTTCACAATATTTTTGCCAAACAACTTTTTTCCAACTATAACAGCGGATTTATAAATAATTTAAGGGAACCTTGCAGCTGTCATTTTTTATTAAATAAATTTAGTCTCAAATATGACACATGTTAGGTATACGGTATGGAACATACATTTGACCTAAAATTTAACGAAGATTTCAAAAATGCTATACATTACAGGGTTACATTTGAAACACGAAGTTGACACAATTTTCGGTGAAACCGTAACCAAAAACTCAAAATAATTTAGTTAAAAACATCGTATCCAACGACATAAGTCCACAAATTTTCAATCCCTTTTTCTTTTCATTTACGTTTGGCTTCATGAACGTTTGAGTTATTTTTTTTTTTTCATTTTCAATGCAAAAACCATTTTAACTAACAATTAGTACGTAAAACAGTACAAATAAAATTATATTCCAAAAATGGTTGTAGATACGGCACTTTACCTTTAGACGGCAGTACAATTATTCTAAAACGGCTATCATAACTCAAAGAAAACTTTGATTTTCCAGTTCATTAAATCGAAAAGTACTTGAGTAAATTATTTACAAGAAAGGGGACACTTTCTTGTAAATAATTGGTAGTAAAAGGCTTTATATACTATAAAATATTACCACTGTAGCACACAAAGTAGTATATTTACTTCAACGACCTACTTAAATTTGGAGTAGCATGTTATATAGTCTGTATATGCTGTGTATTCTGCCATCCCTACAGCTCACAGTCGGGTATTTGACCCGAAAACATAGCCAAAATACTATTTTTCGCCTATAAGGGCTCTAGCTGCGTTGTTTTATTTATGTATAGCATTTTAACCTGCATACTAAGTATTTGAAGGTTAATAACTTAATAAACACAATAAAACAGTACAAAATAGGGAAAAAAGCAAACTGTGTTTAAAATTGTTCTTCACTGCAGTACACCTATTGCAAATTTACTGCTACAAGATTTGTCATCAATATTTGTTTTGTGATTTTATTTCTATCTTTACATTTTTTTAAAACATTTATTCATTTTGTTCATTCTTAAACATGCATGATACACTATACAAAATACATCAATACAAATATATACTGCACAGTCACGTATCACGTTGTCTCTGTCTTCCCTCAATCCTCGCCTCGGGATTCGGACGGTGCCCTTTCTCGGGTTAACGGTGGTAAGGGTTCATAATAGTTTTACTTAGCGAATCTTCAGCTTCGGGCTCTCGCGTCTTGTGTTTCAATATTTCTTTGATTTTAGCTTTGAAACTTTCGTATGTCATGTTCTTCATGTCATTAGGCAGTGTAAAGCGCTATTTCTGTGGTTTTCAAAATTGGTGCATATCTGCTTACATCTGCTTTCTATTACTGTGTGAAATTTTCAAAAATATATATGGCATATCCTGTTTAAATACGCAGCATAGACGGAACTGAAATTGAATAATACATGTCGTTTCTGAGTTATATGAGATAATATTTTTGGCTCTGTTATGTGGTAAGAAAATCTTGAATAAAGTTTTTTTTAGACCAGTAGAGAAAGAAAAAAAGTTTAAACCAGTCGATATTATGTATTGGATGCTATTTTCCGGTCTATACATTCCTTTTAAGATTTGACCATATTTATCACCATAAAAACTATTATTTTTTGTATTATTTCAAAATTGTCTGATACGTATACTTATTGTTTCCATGAAAACTTTCGAAATTCGACTTTCGTCTTTTGGTGACATGACCCTAATACGCATGTTTTGGACCCGGATTCACATTCCGAATAAACACATATATCGAAAACGCATAACCAGTTCCTATTCACAAGCTTACTATTGTCTCTCCTCAACAATAATCTATTTTAAAGCAGCGAACTGTATATGCGAGTAGGTGCTTTCGATGTATTTTCTTGCCCTGAATATGAATCTGATTCGCATCAGCAACAAATTTCCAATAAATTCACATACAAGTACAAAGTCTAAAATTTGTATCGGATACTTTTTAAGAGTCTGGGTCATTGGTGTGCCGAAAAATATACATACAGAACGGTATTTACAACATATAAGATGCATTGAACATAAAATTGTCAATATCTCGATAACCGTAACCATTTGTATATAGCTAAATATGGTTAAATATGTTCTAAATACCTCTACTATCACGGTTTCAAGGAATTGCACCAAATTAAATATAAGCCCGTGCATGAATTTTTGAATTTTCCTTTACAACGTAAAATAAAATCACAAAAACTGCATCCGCACTAATCCGTAGCAGATTTTGTAGTACTTGTAATTTCAAATATGTGTACTATAATTTGAACCACTTTCAAGACGTCAATTAAGTTAAACTCGAAACTATTACACTCAAATTCTGCATAAAACTGTTTTTTTATAACAGCAAATGTTCTCAGCCCTGCAATAAACAAAACTGTCGGTAAATTTTATAAAAACAATGTCGAAAGAAAGTTCATACTTGGTTGTAAAGAATCTAACTTTTGGTTGACAAGGACACGTGGCGCAGGGTTCAGGTGAAAAAATGTTGCCGCCTTTTAATAAATACATCGGTCCCTTTACCTATCCCAGAAACTGGTTTACTTTTTGGAATTTAACAATTTAGCAATTTGATTTATGGCCAGCTTTTTGGGGTCAAATACCCCAATGTGCAGCGTTTGATTATTTAACAGTTTGCAGCAAATATGTGACGTTCAATACTTAAATTTCAGTTAGTATCGCTAGAATAATCAAAAACATTCTTGATCACATTTATTATCCATAGTAATAAACGTTGTGGTGCCCAAAGCACAACGCGACGCGCACGGCGAATTAAATAGGACTGGCAATCAGTGCATAGTAGACTTTTGCGGTCCCATGTGGTCCGCGTAAAATGAATGATAAACGGTCGAGTTCGATCTCGAATCGCGGCCCTTTGCGATTATTTTACACATCGGCGTTTAATTACTGGCCATTGTTGGCGCGATTCATGCCGGCCGCTGATTTGCGATCGACGCGCGTGTTAGCCAACAATGGAGCTGTTGTACTGCTTTTGGGATACTTAATACCGGCCGTCAATAAAACAATATTTAATTAGAATTGTTCGCGTGTTTAAAGCGACCGAAAACAGATGTCATAATTTAAAAATCGTTAACACAGGTAATGTACGTATCATAATTAATGACATAATAGTAATAATAATATAACAATATTAATAATAATAATAATAATGATAATAATAATAAAAATGAAACAACTACAATAATACACTGGCATGCGACAAAATGGCGGTTTTAAAAGCAACAAATGTTTACAGTTTATATTTATGCGTAGAATACAAAAATGACACCATTTTTTTCCATCACGTAACATTTTCTAAATTGTCTACATAGGACCAGGCAATACAGTAGAAAATGACTGAGTTCGTGACAAACATAGTATTAGGAAGCCGAAGGTCCCAGGTCACATGGAACAGTCCGTAGATGTATTGTGACGTGTTTTCGACTCGCAAATATCATTACTTAATTTAATATAAACAAATAAAACTCCAATAATAATGCTTTTTTGTTTTTGCTGTTAAAAACTGCACCGATAGAGCAATCGTGACGCTTTCAAGAGACGAATTGTAGAGAATGAAAAGACGAAAAAAATGAGCCCCTACACGGACTCGATCGGATTATGATTAACGGAGAAAATTCGGAAAAACCAGAAAAATATGCGTTTTTCAAAAATTTATAACTTTTTTGCAATGTCTTTCGGCGAGCCTGGATGCATCGGAGGTGGTCTCAAGTAGAAGTATTGTGCTAAAAAAACGTAAATTCTGATTTTGCGTTAAAATGTTGCGAAATATGTGAAAAATGCTTGCAAACATGACCGAAAACGGCCATTATCTAACATTACATTAATGTGGACAGATTTCAGTTCGTTAAGATTGGTCTTCCATTTGTTTGCTAATTTATGCATTTTATTACTAGCTTGTTGAAGATTTAGACGATTCTCCAATAGTTGATCTGACTGTCATTAAAGCCTGCGAATGTGGCGACTGTTACATTCCCCAGCTGTGGTAGGCCACTTGTATATAGTAGATAGAGGTTTGGTTCCAAGACACTACCTTACGGTACCCAAACCTTTACTTCTTGAAGTTTCGAGTATTCATCGATCTGTTTTATTCTGAATGGTCTATCAGATACACAGAATGTCAGCAATTGGACGTATTGTAAAGGTAGCATACTCTTTAGTTTGTGCATCAATCCTTCGTGCCAAGATTGCCAAAGATTGCAGAGCAAATAAGCATTTCTTGCAATGCTATCTCTATGATATCCGTTATTCTATGGACTTGATATATAGTGGAATGATTTTCTCTAAAACCAAATGATTAGGAATTATTTCCCAACTCTCAATGATTTTTTTCGTTCTCTTTAGAAGCAGGTTTTCAAAGAGCTTCGATGTCATTGGTAACAGTGATATTGGGCGATATGATTTCGGTGGTTTGCCTAGTTTTGGTATCATGATAACTTCTGCTACTTTTCAAACATGGGGGACGTATCTTAATCTGAATTTATTAGATAGGTCAGCATAACAATACATTTCTTATGTAATTGTTTAAGAACCTGTCATCTGATAGGATCATATCCAGGTGCCTTCTTTCGATTCACGTCTGTCTTGATTTCTATGGCAACTTCCTAAATGTTGTTAATGCTATGGAACCTATTAAACCTAAAGCTTGAATTTATTTTCAAAAGGGTGTAAGAAACTTTATGGTACTACAATATCTACTCTGGATGTGTTTTTATACAGATTGTTAATAAATACACCTGTAATCTTTTATTTCAAATAAAAAATGGAGAGTACTGTTTATTTGGCCGAAAAGATAACAAAATTCATTTAAAACATAATGTTGTAGTCGTTTTAGTATTTGTTATTAAAATATAGATTCTTAATTTAAAATTTAGCTTTTTGTTTTATTTTTTTATTCGAAGGAATTCCTACGTGTGGGAAAGAAATGAATAGATTTGATATCAGTAAGTCATATTGATGTAAAAACACCATAAAACTTTGAAAGCGCCGGCCAAAAATATTTTGTCGCAGGTATGTGTTATTGTTATTATTAATTATAATTAATAATAATATTACACACATATCATACAGTTAGATTTTACAATATTTCATCAGTTAACAAAAAGAAAAGAAAAACAATCCGACTAGTCATTCACAGAATTGTTATAATTTTTGCACATGTGAACCAGTGGTGCCCTTCTAAGGATGTTAGTTCTACAGCGCGGAATATAGAACATGTTGGAATACCCAGCACCTACACGCGGCACTAGAAAATTCAGCCGCGACAACAAAAAAGAACAGTCCACTTTGTTACATAACAGGCTTCTCAAGAAAGCTACACTGTGCTGGATCCTACGATCGTACAAAGATGTCATGTTGTGTCTCCTCAGCAACTTCTCACCACCACACATCCCCTAACAGGATAATGACCGTCCAGTCTAAAACGACAACAGCTTGAGGAACCGACGCTGCACACCCTCCAGGGATAGCTGCTGAGAGACGTAGATCGGGTACCAGATCACAGAGGCATACTCCAAACGTGAAGCAAAAAGCGCATAGGAAAGAGTCTTAAGAATCTCTGGCTGCGTTGTTCTCTCCATCGTGCAAATAACAAATCCCAACTTCGCGATGCCTGGGCGCACATACCCTCGACACCTTCGACCTACTGACAGCTCGAAGCTTTCTCGTGTAAGAGACGTTGCTACACTTATCAATGCTGAGTGTTAGCCCATTTTCATGACACCAATTATGAATAACCTCCACGTTACGCTGCAAAAGATCAACATCATCTCCGGAATTAGGGGCAGCGTAAATTTTCAGGTCATCTGCATAGGCTAGTGCACGGCATGTAAGTGTGCTGATCAGGTCGTCGATGTAGATATTAAACAGCAATGGGCGCAGATTGGAGCCCTGTGGGACACCAGATGCTGGCGAGAAGCATCGCGACGAGTATCCATTCTAGAAAACAGAACAGGTCCGCTCGTCAAGATAGGTCCTCATCAGCCCCACGAAAGAGGGAACATGCCAAACGTGCTGAGTCTAGACAGTAGAACCCCATGATCAATAGTATCGAAGGCCTTTTTGAAGTCTGAGTAGATAACATCTATCTGTCCACCCGCATCAAGCACCTCCGACAAAACCTGTGTGATCGAGGCAAGATTGGAAACTGTAGAGCGTTTAGGTATGAATCCATGCTGATAAGGTGGCAGGTGCGACCGAATGTTGTCATATACGCTGGCCGAAATAAACACTTTTTTATTTGAAAAGGGAGTGGTGTTATATCCTTTGGGTTAGGCAAAAGATCCTTTACTTTTGCTGGTGCTCTGTACCTTACCGTGATACCTTACCGTGAAGAACGAAGGGGTATACAAGATAACATGTGATTGTCGAACATGCCATGTAGGACCGATAGGATGAAGTATTGAACAGTCCGCTGTTGCTCATCACTGCCACGAGTCGGGACACACAATTATTTTCGATGACGTGAAGATGTTGGCAAGGGTGGGTAATTATCATCGAAGGCTTATTAGAGAAGCCATCGAAATTTACAAACATCCTGACAACATCAATCGCGAGGACGGTACTGACATTAGTAGGGTCTGGAAATCGATCCTAACGCGGTCAGGTGGAAAAGCACATAGGAGCGGTGGCTTCAGATGTGCGCAGCGAGGTGTAAATTTAGGTATATAAGGGAGATTTTCTTGGTAGCTCTTCAGTATTCAATTAGCTTTGAAGAAACGAGCAACATGGTTCGCGAAACGTCAGTATTTACAAAGCTAAACTATTAATTCTGCCAAAAAATGTCACAGTAAAATAGCTTGTCAGTCTAAAGTCCAATAATCAGCCAAGCTTCCGTGGACCGCCAAACATCGTGCTTCAATTCAGTACGCTTACAGGCACATATGCAACCATTAAGACTGACAAGCGATTTTTACTCAATCCTTTAAATATTTGTTGTTATTTATTGTTTAATTACTGAAATTAGCTTTTGTGGTTAAAAATTAATTTTGAGTGTAAAATCCTTGAACAGCCATGTTGAACCCTTTAAATTGGTTAAGGTTTTAGGCGAATTATAGGAAAAAGCATAAGCCACCGCTTAAAGACGCGAAGGATAAAAGTTTGAACTCATTGGACATAGATTTTGCTGTTGTCACCGGAGCACTAATCCCTATTCTTTGTCGGTACAGTAAGTACTAAGGATCAACAGAATAAATGGAGAAAATTAATATGTAAATACATAGGTAAATAAAACGCAACACTAGAAAAAAATTAAAATAAAAATTCTGGAAGAACCTCACCACATGGAATAATTGATGTTTCATCGCGCTCAGAAAACAACTCTTAAATAATTCAACATTGGACCTTACTGGAAACATCCATCTTGGACATCACGTACGAGATTACAGGCGCTAACCGTCATACTTGATTCGCTTTTTCTTCTGTTTTCTGGACGAATAGGCGTCCTTGTAATTGTGATGTAGCACGAAAATTAAGGAACTATTTGTCAGTGGTAATTGGTTCCCTTAGCAAGGCAGAGAAACAAATTATTTATGTCATCAATGTATTACCGATGTGAGTTTTGAGAGTGCGTGTTTTTAATAAGCTTGAAGAGATCTTTATTGAAAAGAAATTCGTAGGACAATCGAATTCGGTAGGTACATCAAGTGTTTTTCTTTTTATCTGTTTTTCGTAAAACCCGTAAGAAATGTTAATATTCTATAATACTCTGTATTCTAATGCGTTTCAGCAGTATTCATGCGGACATCCGAACCGATTTGTAATTTCTTTAATTTACGTACTATAAACATTATGCATTCCGATTGATGGTATATACCGCATGAGAATTTCGGCAGAGTGAATGTTGAAACTGTTTTGATGTGTGCTCCGCTTAATTGATATTTGATGTATGGGCCATCTTGTTGCAATTAAAATTTAACTAGTAGAATCCAAATGCGTATGTTATAAATTGTGGTGTGAACAGTTTATTTATTTAATTTTAACAGCAATTATTAGGTATGTTATTTTTTTTATTTGCATATTATAATAACTTGGTAGTAAAATATTGATAAGAATTAAATATCTAAATAGAATACAACCAATAACAAGTCAACGATATCGGAATCCAGTAACACAAATATGAAACCTGAAAAATACAAGTACGACTTGAAGACGAATGCGGGCGCAAAGTTGACCATATTGAAGTTTCAGTTTTCAACCGTAAAAACAAGGAAAAAATAGCAAAAAAAGGTAAAAGAAGTCAAGTAATTATTTTAATCTTTAATACTTTCTTTTAGATCATATTAAAGACTTTTGTCACTTAAAATCAATTCACCGCCCTCAAATTTCATAGGAATTAATTATGGATATAAAATAAAGTCAAAGATAAGGACCACCCTAATATAGCGGGTAACCGACGCTATAGACATGCTACTAAGACAAAAAATGCCATTTTTTGGGATACCTTTGAGGTTAGTGTGACTTCCGGTTTTTCCTAAAATTACGTTCATTGAAATTTTAAATGGCTCCCTATATTATTTGCGTGATGTTTTCAATCAGGCTGACATTCTGAACACAAAATCATATCGATTTCCAATTTTAATCAACCAAGGCAACGAACAAATAACATTTTTGTCTAGTAGTCTAGGTCATGTCTAGGTGTCTCTGAATTAGTGAAAATATTCGAAAATTGTCAAATAAACACTAAACTTATTTAGGACTATATATTATTCGACTATTCGATAGAAAACAGTTTTCCGATTACAATGACACCAAATACTTGATATTTTACTTAAAATCGTAGCGTGGAAATGTCGTTTAAAGCAGGGAATATTAATAGTTATTTATGTTACAAGTGCCGAAACTACGGAATAGCATGTGAGCTAGACGCGCTACGTAGTTTTTCGCAAGAGTGACTTACAACGTTTTTTGTGCTGTTTTGTGAGTAAATATGTATTTTTTTAAGGTAAGTTAAAAAGAATTATAAGATGGTTACATTTCTGTATAGGAAATGTTAGGTTGGTACCACGACGAAGCGTCAAGTTTAAAAAACTAATTCAAATTCTGACAGATTTATTTATATTTGTTCAACTACACTCATCGCTATACATTATTTACAATTTTCTCAATTTATCGTTTTAAGAATTCGATATAACAACTGGTTGATATTCCTTATCAACAAACAATCAAACTGGTGATCTTAGTTTATTTTAAATTTGCATTTTGTACTTTGCCGCACTAGAGCGGCAAAGTTCCATAGCGGCACTCCAAGACAAAAATTGGCGCAACGAATTCTTTTGGGCACGACAAGCGTAGCGAGGAGTGTCCAAATGGAACGAGTGCATCAATACGTCTTATAAAACGAGTGTTACTTTTCCTACTTTGCGGCATGAATTTTACACAAATTTCGAAAATTGCGGTTGCCATCTTACAATCTAGAGGTAGTTTCATCTTCAATAGTTAGTAGTTGAGGTAAAATTCACAAATACGATTGAGGTGAGCCAATAGCGATTGAAACGTCAGTCGAAACGTTAATGTCAATCTTTTCACATTTTGTAGAAAGAGTCAAGGCATGACAATCGCATCGTAACTAGCTCTTGTCACGTGGCCTTCGACCACGCATGCTACGTCACACCAATCACAGCCCGTTCATATTCATAGGGACGAAACCGATTTTGATATTATTAATTGCGTACGAACCGACTTTTTTCTTTAACAAAAAACATTTGCGAACGGTTCTGGTATGCGGTTGCACTAATACAGCGTATTAATTTTTAATTTTGAGACTTAGTGAAAGACCCCTATTGAACTGTGCTGGCGTTCTGGTAGTGGCGCCATCCAGTATCATTTTAACGAACCATATCGAGAAGAGCGATACTGAATTATCGAGAGGGAATATTTAAACCCGTATTACAT
The DNA here is from genome assembly GCA_964023965.1 of Melinopterus prodromus. Taxonomy (NCBI): domain Eukaryota; kingdom Metazoa; phylum Arthropoda; class Insecta; order Coleoptera; family Scarabaeidae; genus Melinopterus; species Melinopterus prodromus. The sequence continues at coordinate 45,890,810 of OZ030392.1, forward strand.
CGTCATTCACAATATTAGAGGAATTTAGATCATAATTGAATGAAAAATCACTTTATTCTTAAAAAATGCTAGTTTAATAGCTGTTCCGTTTTGCACGCGCCATCTAGTATCCTTTAATGAACCAGAGCCTCACAGAGCCGATGAGGCTCCTTCCATATTTCTGAAAAGCTGGGACGCCGACATCAAAGGAGCCGACAGCTAATGCGACTACTTCTATGATATATCTACATTGGTGACACGTGGCGATTTGATTCTACTGTACCCACCGAAAAAATCTTGTCAAAATATGTCCACATTAATTTCTTCAGCATAATAATAATTTATTTAATCAAAGAACCATTTATTATTGCAACACTAAAAACGTCGCATTTTAAGCCAACAAACAATTTTGTTATTTAAAAAAAATATATTCTTTCACTCAACACAATCATGATTCTAAATTTTAACTGAAAGTTGTTTGACACAAATTAACGTTCTTTCTACCAAAGAAATATTTGTTCGCATCTATTGAAACACCAGATTTGTTTAAGTCAATGCATATTTATTTGAATTAAACAAAAGTTTCTATCTGTGTACGCTGACTTTGATCATTAAACCAATATTGAGATACTAATCCTCAAAAAAAAGTAATATAGAAGGAAAATTATATCAAAAGGTAGAATTCAAATTATGAACAAAAAAGCGGGTTTAAAGCAAAACATTTTCCATTGTTTTCAAAATCTAAAAAATTTAGAACATTTTAGAAAAACTTGAAAACGACCTCGTCAGGTTATTTACCATCTACTACTATAAGAAAAACAAAATCAGAATCAATGAAGGTGTCACCATTTACGTCCAATTCGTTACAGTTATTGGGATCATTTCTGTTAAATTTTGACACGGTGTGTCATTCTGGTTATAGTATACTTGTATAATACACATATGTTTATGGTTTCGTATATATTATGTACTATGGCTATCGCCATAAAACTAAATATATCGTCGATATATATCTGAATGGGACCCAAAACTACACAGGTCTGTAAGGGTGGTCTATTTATAAAACTCAAGTGGCCCCTCTAACACATGGCTCCACACTGAATCCCTCGACATATTCTAGCCCTAACTGAATTACCCTTTAAAAAACAGAACAGTAATTTTAACTAGAATGAACAAAATTTAGTAACAGATCTAAAATAATCCCTACAGCAGGATGAAATTAATACACTGAACAGTGGATACAAAAAAGCAAGGTTATTGTTTCAGCATTTCATTTGATTTTTCAATTACGCTTGTGTACGTAAATCCACCATTGCGCATTGGTAATGCAACTTTTAGTTCCCAGTGCCAAAAGCTATAGACTGAACAGAGCTTTGAATTATACACAAAAAACGTATTTTATCCTACACAATACGCGCTGGTGGGAAATATACTATATGGCTGGATACCCGCAGTAAAACTTTTTTATAGGTAAATTTGTTGATTTAACGATAGAAATGGTTTTATTACCGAATGGTCAAAGCGAAAATTACACTTAATAGATATTTAATTGAAAGCTCTCAGTTCAATACTTTATGCATTTACATTTGATTAGTTGAATAGGTACCATTAAAGGCATTATCGTATCATTGATATCATATAAAGTATTGGTTGATAGAGTTTTGATGTTGTACATTAATGATTAGTTCCCATTAAGCTTTGAGTTAGTTTAGTTTAATGAAGAACTACTTGCGCAATCCATACATAAATAAGGACAACGAGAATAATATCTAACAATTATGCATCATTACTCTAATAATAGTGTACTATATAGCATTACAAAATGAAACATAAATATTATTCAAGAAGGTCGGAATGCCATTTGTTTCCAAGTCAAATAGTTGAATACGATATTTAGTCGCAATTTACAATTTGGAGGTTTAATTAATATAAATTATTGATTAAATCCATCGGAATTCTATAGAATATTTCATTTTTACCTATATAAACGTACATACCTATTATACGAACGTAAAAATTTCTGTTGAAATGCAACAATGAAAATAATAGGGCGAGGTATATTAAAAATAACGGAATACTCTAGCCAAGTTTATATTTCAACAATGTAACCACCCATATTATTATTATTTAATACACATATTTATATTAATATAATTCGTACAATAGTAATAATATATTGGAAAAAATTGCAGTGACTGGGCAAAATTTAAAATTAAATCTATTCTAAATTGGAATACATTTGAAACAGAATATGTGCTACATGTTCTCTCATTAGGATAAAAACTAATGCGACAAAATAAGTGCCTGATCATAATTTTCCATACAAAAAAATAGATATCAGTGAAAACCATGAGTGAACGATTGAGGCGTCAAGGGTAATAACTGGACGTCACATTCTTTGACAAATCGAGTTATCTGAAATGTATGAATTCGAACTTATAGAGTTAGAAATATTTTGAAAAGTAATACTTTGTAAATGTGGTTTTGTCTACAACTGTATCTTTTCATTTGTAGCAATAGTAATTAAGCCTGTCCACAGTGTCAGTTTAAAGTTTGAAAACTTCTTATATATTTTGGATTGAAAAGGCTTAGGTTAGTATCATATTACATCAATTCTTTCGGAAACAATAATTTTTTTAAAATTCTAAATTGCAGGCCTTATTATGTTTACAATACCTTCATGACAATCAAAACGATATTTTGTACACGAAAACAATCGTTTGTCAGTTTTGATCAATAAGACAACAACATTGTCATAGGAAACTATTTGTAATGTAGGTGGCTATGAATTGTTTACGATAGTTGACATACACTAACTAAATACATTTTAGCTGCTGTTGAAAATTTGAAATCTATTTAATCTTAACTGACAGAAAACGAACATAATGACTACCCATCAGAAACAAAACCTGATGTGGCCAGGCACATGACTTTGTAATACAATATATAAAATTAATAGTTTAGTCACTTTAGCTGCATCAGATTCTATGTGATCGAGGTCGATCATGTCTGCATTTGGTACTACATACTGTCAGAATGAAAATAATTGTCGAAATCCTAGCTAACTAAGTTTTAATGCAGACACGATCTCGATCAAAAAGAATTTGCTCATACAGCTAAACTACCAATTATACAAAAAAATGTCATAGACATAAATTATACAGAATTTCATCTACATTAGTTTATTATTTAACTATTTTGACGAAATTAGAAAATGGCAGCTCATTTGCAAAATCCTTGAAAATTCTTACAGAAACATCCAGTTCCTTTGGACCATTTTGAAGCAAAAGCTTTTCAGCTCTAAGTTTGGTCATAAAACTTCTAAATATGAACTTTTTTTGTTCTTTTGTATAATTATATTATTTATAACGATTTTAAAACAGTTGTCGGGCAAACATCAGTATCGAACTTAAACTTCAAACTCCAGCCATTTTGTCAATTTTCAACTTTCGTAAGTAAATGTTGGTTAGCCTCCAACCAGTTTCCTCTAGTTTCACAGCAAAAACAAGAAATTTCGATTTCGGGTTATTTTTATAGGAGTTATCGTGAACGTTTTTCTGGCACTATTTTTAATAAATTATGATTTTAATTAACCTAAAGTATAATAAATACATAGGAAAAGAATAAATATTGATATCTCATACAATTTGATCGAAAAACTGTCACAAAATTGAGCTACATTTTAGGTCTCTATGTGAGAACCTCCCCTTAAACCAAGCGGCAGAAAATGGTGATCGTCATTTAATTCATTAATTCAGGAGTATCAAATTTTATTTAATTTTTGTTTTTGTGGAGTAGTCTTAGGGTCGAGGTTAGAAACACAGGAATCAATGCTATCGAAACGAGCTGTGTCTGATAAGTTAATAGGAAGATTTCACATTTTGGTTTGTTCTATAAATTTTGATTTACATATAGTTTGAACATTATTTCAAGTTATTACTTTATCATACATAGTATCGAAATATGTCCTATTGGCTCTATTGAAAATTATTGACAAAGGTACAAAAAATGTCTGTGTATGCGTGTGTATATGTATGGCAGTATGTGTGTGTGTACCCGTTTTTGTGGCGACGATTCCGGAGAAACTACTAAAGGTATCGGGACGAAACTACATATTTAGAAGTTTCATGACTGAAAAGGTTTTTGTTCAAGAGTCCAAAGGAACTGAATGTTTCTTCTAAGCATTTATCAAGGAATTTGCAAATGAGCCGCCATTTCTGTAGTTTTGTCAAAATAGTGAAATAATAAATTAAAGTAGAGGACATTTGGTATAATTTATGTCTATGATATTTTTGCTAAAATTAATAGTTTAGCTGCTTGAGCAAATTCTGTCTGATCGTGATCAGTCGTGTCTGCATTAATATAAAACTTGTTACCCAGGATTTGACAGATATTTTCATTCTAATGACAGGTAGTATCAAACGCTGATATTTTGACAACACCTACTGTCAATAGAATCAAAATATCTGTCCTGGCTAACTAGTATTAATTTAATGCAGACACGACCGATCTCGATCAAATAGAATCCCATGCAGCTAAACTATTAATTTTATATATAGCATGATAAAGTCATGTGCCTGGCCACACCAGATTTTCAAGCATTCGATGTGTGCATGGTGTAGTTTTACACCTCCACTTTTCATCCTATATGCCGCAACTCTGTCTGCCAAAAATCGAGCTCCGAAACCAACGAAAAAACCGTTACGCGATAGGAAAGTTTTGAGTCCGAATGCGCATTCAGCACTTTCCATTCGCAAAAATTGCTTCGCAACACTTGACAAGTGTTTTTATGTAATATCAATTTTATACTATGATTATGAACATTAAAGGTGCTAACGAAAATAATTCGAAAAATAGCGGGTTGACCTATAAAGACGTTGATGCTTTGTTTGCTAGACCAATAGAAATATATCTTTATAAGTAAGGGAAACATCGAATACACTCAAAAGCGTCGAAATCACCTTTAGTGTTTTCAAAGAAACTTATTTTCTTATAAGGTATAATAATTTAATAAGTAACGCTTAAAATACTAATTTGATGACATCTTCTTCCCCTGCAGTTTAAAACTGCTCAAAATGGTGAAAACACAAATATATGACAAATAGACCTAATGCCAGAATTTCGACTATTTATCAATAAAATAAAAATGTTATTTTCAATTTCTATTTTATTGATAAATCTTCAACATTCTAATGTTCTACTGTTTTTGGTGCCCGTTGATAAGATCCAAATATTACTGCCCAATACTTCTAGCCTAGGCGGCATATAATCTATCAGTAGATCCTTTTAACGAGAACATTGGTATGAAAAAAAATCCACATTGTTATAGAAACTACAAATAAACAAATACGAGACGTAAAGTTTTCTCGTTAACCCACACAATTCAACATTCAGCCGACACACAAACAAAACACGGACATATTTCGCGAAAACTGTCCCCGCATTATATCGTTGTTTTTAAGTGCCTTCTATGCGAATAATTCAGGTAACATAACAGCACAACAATGAGCTGGCGGTTTAGTGAGCGGCGAAGCCACCTAGAGGGCATTACCATACATTATAGCTCGCATAAATTCCAATGCATATACATAACACATCAATGTCACAACAGGACGCAACCGGTACCCGATACAACGGTGCGATACCGCATTAGGTTACGTCTGCGGAGTCGCATAATGTTACAATTAACGCGAGCATCGCTTTTGCATATCAAAAGGGCGGCGCTGCCGACGAACAGTACGAGTGTACGAATTGGTGGAGGCGGCGGTGCACAGGCGGAAAGGGCGCGAAACTCAAGGATATGCGGCGAGTGGACCGCGCTTTCCGCAATCGTGTTAACTGCCAATAATAATAAAACATTCTGAAATGCATCACGTGCCCTCCCCTCGTATGTTCGCCGGCTAAAATGCAGGAAGAACTTTGCCTAGATCGAAATACTGTCATTAAGTGAAATGGTCAGATAAATTTATGGATACTACGCGCGCTGTTTACGGATATTTAGATTATAAACATTTATCGTGATTTTTAAGTAGGATAGTAATTTTTGTTGAATAGTCTGTTGTTAAAGCGTGTATTGAGGAAATAAATGTACTATTAACTGCAATGCGGTTACGGATTATGGAAACATATGTTTCGTTAATAAAATACATAAAACATTAATATTCTACATTAATAAAACCGTAGAATAAGTTATAAATATACGATTTTCTTACTGACTGCGAGTTAACTTCAAGTAGTTACAGTGTTCTAACAAAAAATAATTATGATATGAATTTTGTCATTTTCGTTAGTTTTAAGTTAGTTTTTTCTGATTTCATCGATGCATTACGCTTGAGGCTTGGTTGGGGATTATAGGTGATTGTATTTTTAATAATACGAAACAATGCGCTAAAATCCTTAAAAAAAATGATGATACTCAAGACAGTTAGTGGTAAATAAAAGAAAATGTTAAAATATCACTTACTTAATTTTGGTGATTGGTATCTATTCGGTTACTATTCGGATATCTTTGAAACTGAATAGGAATTTTGGTATTATTGCTACACAACCTCAACACCTCAACACCACCGCAAGAGGTTGCAGCGCCGGAACCACCTGAGCAGCCTGGGTATGAGCAAGAAGACAACGCGGACGCAGGAGCTCAGCAACATGATGCAGAGCGAGACATCACCGATGATGAGTTTCTGCCGGATCAACGGAGGAGACGTCGAAGGCGGTGGCGGTAGCGGCGCCGGCGTGTGCGTATTGTGTGTGTTCGTGTTTTTAGCAATAATTTTTAGACCAAACGTTTTACGACATCTATCGTTTTATCGTCTCTTATTTTTTAAAATTTACCCGCCAAGCTGTTCACTCACTGGCGGGTAAATCGTAAATACTCAAATTGTAAATATAATTTCGGATAAACGCCCACGGCGCAAGGCACCGTATGGTTATATTTGTAATTATGTTCATTCATAATGTATGTTTTTTAAATTAATATATTTGTGTTAATGGTATCTATTCGGTTACTATTCGGATATCTTTGAAACTGAATAGGAATTTTGGTATTATTGTTTTAATAAAAATAATAAATTTAACTTAAGGGGAGGTTCTCATGTACCTAATCGGTAGAAAAATCATTTTCTTTTCCTTGCATATTTTGAAACCTTGTAGTGTATAAAATCAGCCACTGAAGCAATTTTTGGATTCTAGCATGTGTTACGGTCTTATAGCCTAGGGTATTCTCCTGTCAAAATTTCCTGCATTAAGGTGTGCCTATTCAGATGATAATTTTCGGTAGCGCTTTAAATTAGGAATGTGAAATTTGGAGACAGTAAAGAAAACGTATAGATTTAGGTGCTTATGTTGACTAATTATTAGATTTCAATGAGTTCATATAGAAAAGGAGTTTCAAAAAGTATCATGTTTCTACCTTCTCTTGTAGAGTTTTTTTACACCGATACTACCGACGCGCTTTTCTAGAAACACGATCTTTCAAACTGGCTAGCGCGATTACTTTTGAGTCGTTTAACGAATCAAGTTATTCTTTTTTTCCCTTAGAGAAAATACTTGGAGGCTGAACCTCATAATAAGGGAAACTTTTAAATAATTATAATATTTATAACGATTTGAGATCGAAAAAAATATGTAAAAATCGATCTTAAAATTCAAACAGCGGCCATTTTGTCAATTTTCAACTTTTTTACCTAAATGTTGGTTTAGCCTCCAAGTAATTCCACCTAATTTAACAGCGCTTTTGAAATTCGATTTCTGTTAATTTTTATAGCAGGTTTCGTGCACGTCGTTGAGACAAGCAGGCCCGCGCAGGAACTGATACTTCCTACAACAGTATCCACTTCTTGCATATAGCTTTTTATGGCGCTATGTCCTTTTGTACACTAAAGTATGATAAATATATGGCAAAAGAAAAAATATTGACGTCACTTAAAATTTGTTTGAAAAACTGTCTCAAAGTTGAGCTACTTTTTCGGTCTCGACATTAGAACCTCCCCTTAACAGTGTGATGTAATGCTCTTTTCGAAAACCAAATATAACAAAATGAAACAAAATATATTTAGTGTCATTCGAAAACTGATCTGAGAATACAATATTAACGTAAATACTAATCAAATGTATACCACTATACCTTTAAATGCCCTAAGTACTGCCATCAATACAGCTTACCTGAAATAGAAAAAAAAAAACAAATGAGATAATTCTACAATATTCAAGCTATAATATGATAACCTATGTAGTAGAAAAAAGACTTAAAAATCTTAAATAACTTAGGTTAGAGTTAAGCCTGTAAGGACTAGAAAGGGCAATAATTTTAGCAAATTTGTTTTTATTAATGACAATTTATCCCTATTTCTTTTTTTCGGAAACGTTCTCTCTTCGCCATAAAAACTAACGTAAAGTAATACTTCCGTTGAAAATTGCTTTGATACTGTGTATAATCCGATCTCGCATTGAAATATCATCAAATTTTATTACCTAGTCTCTCACCGCGATACGATTATATTGTTAGTTACCATTTGATCCGGTAAATACATTGCTGTATAAAGCCAGGTGGCGCCTCTGTGGGATCAAATTATCCCAATTCATTTACGGCAACGTATTTAGATTGGAGTAATTATTTTAATTAGCTTGGCCGTTCAATGACACGAAACAGGGCCCTCTGGCGATCTGCCGGCAAACCAGCGAGCTTTTAAGCGTACCACCGAAGCACTCATTACTAATAACTCTCCATCACATGTCATTAAATATTCAGCGGACCGCGTTAATGAACCAGCAAGAATGAAAATGTTTAATACTTCTTAGTATAATACGTAAATTTTAAGTTTAATTTAATTTTTGTTCGACTTCCAAAGGTTTTTTATAGCTATTGCGTATCACTGGCGTTTGTTTCATGGCTTGTCCGAATAAGTTTATTATTCTGGACATTAATTTTGGATATAAACACCGTTCATTGAAAGGAATCTTTAAATGCTTACATAATATATTGTAGGTACGAATAGGTATAATTGTAATTTGTGGAATGCTCTGAAATGTAACGTAAAAGGTTTATCAATTAGTTTTTTTTTATTACTAAAATGATAATTTGTGTGAAAATTAATGTAGTTTGCAAACATGTTTGCATTTATTTATTTAGGACAGCGACCCCTAAATATGTTTAACGAAATACTATAATTGTTTTTTCTGACCATATAAACCACCTCAATGTCCATTACCGTCCGCATAGTTATTTCTAGGGGGTGGAAATCCAAAAACCGCTGCCTTGGGTTTGATTAGGTACACCATCTTTAAAAATCCATTAAATCAAAATAAATATGCATAATAAATAAAAAATTTATTCGCGGTTTCGGAATCATAGTGTTTGGGTGAAAAAGCCACTAGTTCCATTATATTCTTTTTCAGAAAAAATAATCTAAATTTAAGTTTTAGTTTGGATTTTAGTCTATTTTTTTCAGTTTATTGTTGATACATTATGTATGATAAGGTGTTTCTTATTTTGTAAAATTCGTTATCAAAAGCCTTTTCAAAATAAATACTTTTATAAATATACATATGATTTGGCTTAATCATCTCATAAATTTTTTAACCTGCCATGCTAAACTTAATTTTGCATATTACCCCAATATACGTCAAAAATTGACGCTCAATGCATTTTCGCGTGTGTTTAAATTAAAATAAATTATATTGTAAAAATACGAATCCTTTTTAGGTAGTTTTTTTAGGGTTTCTTAGCTACGTAACGTGAAAAGGTAACTAACTAGATTAACTATGTACATTTTAACATATGAGATAAAACTCTGCAGCTTTTTTTATTAATAAATATATGTTTAAAAGCAACCCACAATATTGTGTGGTAGAGTGCAGCGTCGCTAATAGTTGATATTTTTTATTTTGATGTTAAATGTAAGAAACGTAATACCCGGCAAAAGAAAAGATTTTTTAATAAAAAAATATTGAACTTTAACACTACTGAAAATATATAAAAATGCATACGTACTGTTTATTTGCTCTTACCGTTATTATTGAATATAAACTGAAAAAATAGCAAATTTTATGTATTTTGTTGATATGTAAAGTAACAGTTTTAAAGTTTAATAGTGTCTGTTACAAAATTGAATAATAAAAGTAAAATAGTATTTTACAAAATATGGATTGTGTAAGCGAAAAATTTTGCAAATTTAGTTAAAGAATAACATTTGTATTTCTTGTGCGTATATAGTAAAATAAGAGTTGCAAAGCCACAAGTTTTGTGCACTGTTTTACGCATTGTGTATCTTAGCGGTTGATATGCAATATTGGTCCAATAATTATTCGGTTAGTCACTATTTTGCTAATAACTCCTAAATCATGATAATATGTATTTATCTCATGAAAGGCAGCATCAAAAGCATGAGAGAAACTAACCTGACAAAGAAAATATGAAAAAATTGCTGAACATCGAAGATAGAAATCTGAATAATAGAATAATTCCAATAATATTCACTGGTGCTCCAAGATGGCGACAAGTCCCGGTAGATCATTTTGATCTGGGTGACTCGCCGGGACGCCGGGACGTATGTCTCAAACCGGTACCGTCCCGGTCAAACCGGGACGTATGGTAAGCCTACATATAAATATATTGACTCGTTACAATTTGTATCTAAGGATACTACGTATGATTTTAGCTGCCACATTTTACACGATGGCGGATTGGACGGCAGTAGAATGACGTCGTAAACTAACGTATGTTATTCAGGATTTCAAACAATACAAAGTTTCGAAACCCCCCTTTTTTCAAGTAACACCAATATTTGCTCCCTGGTACCTGGTCTATTTTTTTTAAAACCCCTGATTGTATTGAATAATGGCATCCACTCTACCTCTAAATCCTAAACATTACCCCACCCAAACGCAATACGTTTTTTTTGCGTGCCTCCGGAAGTATTCAACTGAAAAATGTGAAATGTTCCACGCGGAATTTGTCAATAATTTGTACGCGGGGGACGACAAAACTCGAGCGAAATTAATATGGGAGTATAACGAACGTTATGCAATTAATGCGAAATAGCGTACTGTATGTTTTGTTAGATCAAAAATCATGACACGCCCCAAGGGGATACTACTAATCAGATATTTATTAATAGTGGTTGGTGGTGGTTCAGCTAAAAGCGAAAATAAAATTTTAAAAACGGCGTTTGTGATGGTTTGAAATCACAATACAGCGGTAAATCCGCTATTTATAATATTTTACATATCACCAAGTATCCAGTACGCACATATGTGTAAATAAGCTACAGTATTAGACATTGTTGTATAAATATGAACAAAAATCATTTTGTGTTTGAGTTATAATATTAAAAACTCATATACTTGTGTGCAGTTAACCTTAATTATTAAAATCGTTTGTTAAAAATTTGTTCGTAACCCCTGCCTGTATTTATAAAGAATCGTTAACTTTTACGTTTGTTAAAGACAACATCGAATTAAAACTTGTTGCGGGGGATCTTTAACGCAGCTTGTGACATTTTTCCTACTTTGGAGTTCTTGGCAATCTAAAATAAACTGACTCATCTCACTGTGCATTAAAGATTTCCATAAGTGCATCACTAAATTATATATTTGCACCGCCTGAATTTTTAAATAGATAGGTAGGGATATGATTCACATGTTGAGGATTTATTAGCAAATTAATATGCCAAGGATATCAATTTCCAGACATAGGACAATTAATTAGCATACACCGTGTTCATAATATTGAACTACATACATCTATCATAAAATTTCCGTTCCAAGGATATCGATTTTGATTGACACATCCTGTAAATGACTACATATTTTAGCACACTTTTGAGTAAAATGTACTGTGTTTTAAATATTTGCATTTTTTCGTCGATTGTGTCAACCTTTTAATACAACCACTATTCGAAACAATATTACAGAGGAAAGTTTCTATATTTTTGCTGCTTCTATGTAGAACAAAGACATTAATTAGTTTTAGCTTGGAACCCTTTGTTATGGAAAAAAAGCGGAATTTTCTGGAATCAATGCTTCTTTTTAAAGAATTGATTGTAGCTCAAAAAGTGCGTATGGTATTCTTAACGGGTTTTCTCCTTAAATATACACGGTAAAATTTTCTGTGCCAGTATAGCGAGCGTCACCACAAAATCATTTGAAAATTAGTCAGATATTATCCTGTGTGCTCCAATGTGTATTCGGAGGCACCCACGAACACCCTGTCGAAATTTAATGGACACAACTTATTGATGTCAATGCAATTGTGTTATTCTTATTTTCGCATTTTACCAAAACACTTTAACCGCATATTGACATGAACGAATAATGACTAAAAACCAATAAATAATCGAGTGTGAAATTATTGGCATGCTCAGAATGAAATAAATAACTCAGGTAGCCATAACTATTAAGTTTGGCAATTCGTATGACAAAAAAAAAACCTGTAAAAAAACTTTAAGTATATCAAAAATTTGATGTAATGACGGCCCAATATTATAACACACGACAATGTAGGTTTTAGGAGAAACTGGAAAAACTATTGAAACAAAACCACTATCGTAAATTTTTTTTAGTGATCGGAATATGTTGTTACTTTCATATTTTACATTTTGCAATTTCTCACTAATGCATGTTATTTCTTTTGTAGCATGTTCTCCTAAAGATGCAAGATGTACACTTTTTCTATCCTTTACAGCTTTTACTGTAAGTCTGCCTTCTTAACTTTAATAACTCTGTATAATGTTGGGCATATCCATTTGGCTAATATGGTCACCCAAGTATAAATAATATGTTTTCTGAAGAACAACAAGAATATATAATTACTCCCAAGTGTATACGTAATACTCAGAGGAACATGCGAACATTATTTTAAAAATTAGTATAGTTATGCTAATGTAACCGGTAAGTAGCTGAAAAAATCCATTATCGTAACATTTATAAATACTTTGGTGGGTTAATGGGTTTTAGATTAGGCAATATCATCTTGTATTTGTGGATAGTATTAAAAATGCACAGTCTAGATGTAATGTAGATTTAATGCATTCGAAATGTGGAGCACGGCCACAGCCAACAATTGTGCTAATAACTGAAGTACGGTCAATACAGATGGCGTTTTTATCACTCAAAACATTAAAATGCATGAAAATTCAAATGGACGTCATCCTCGCCATGTTGTTTGTGTTGGTATAAATTATGAATTAAATAAACGTCAAAAATAAACAAACGGCAGAGCGCACTTGTTTTGTTAAATATATTTTGTCTTCAATATAATAAAAAAATTGTTTTATAGATTTTTCCTTATATCTACATATGCAATCGAGTACAATAAATTTGTTTTTGTGTTTGCATCAAACATACTGAAATATTTACAGTTTGTAGAAAGATATTTAAAAAGGCCATTTAATTTTACTGACACCACAAAAGGGTTATAAACCCGACCGTACTATTATTAGCATTACACTTTCTAGAGATATTATCAAGAAAATAAAATAACAATTTATGCATGACTTTCTAAATTAAATTCTGTTATAATGCATTCCTATGGCAGAATGCATGCATCATAAAAAAACATTGACTAACGATTTAAATGCGTGTGCGGCGGTGGGTAGGAAAATACAACAACTGATACGATCGAGAATTGACCTGAAAGCACAGTTTTTTACGTTGTCCGGTCGCTTACTAGCCGCACATAAAAGAGTTCTCTTTTTCAGTGGCTTATCTCTTATCTACATGCGGTTATTATGTCAAAGTGTTAAATGACCACTAGTTATAATGCTGATACGTTTTTGTAGATATCAAATCGAAAAAAACATTTTGTTATAGTGTGTACTTTAGACAACTAGGACTGATCGAAAAATGTGAATTTGGTACTACACATGGAAAATAAACAGCACATCTAAAAGTTCACTAAACTTTTATGTATGTTTATAGCTTTTGTAATGTTTTACCCTTTTGGTAACACATTGTAACAAAAAGATTGTACAAAAGTAAGGAAATGCTCATTGTAACGCCGCTTCTTCACGATGCTATCTGTGCCTCAACGTTGGTCCTCGGAGTGCTCCGCGTAGCGAGACACAGCTAACTGTATCAATAGCTGTTCGATTGCTGGCCGCAATCTGTTGAATTGAATCGGATTACGATCGTTGATCGCAAATTTGAAGTACTTCCTTCCTATTGGTGGAATCAGTTTGAGTCAAACGTCAAACGAGCAATTGAACAGCACTTTAGCCAAATGATTGCTAATCAGATAGAACTGAACTTATTAAGGCCAGCAATCGAACACAAGTATAGTCAACATCTTTGGCGAAAATAGTGCGCGGAGTCGTGTTTTATTTTATAACAAACGTTGGCGACACACACCATATTGTAAAGGAGCGGCCTAAAGGCTATTTTACACTACACAACTTTCGTCTTTTTCTAAACTTCTTTCTTTTTTTAGTTCTACACAATACTATAGTTGGAAATACCGTGCTAATAACTTCTTTAACTTTTTTTTTTAGCAGAGACGCATCCGGAGTGTGTCAACATTGCCAACGTGAGATATTTTGTTTTGCTTTGACATACGGCAGTAACGTATCGTACCTCACAGTGATGCGATACGCTTTGTACATTTGGTTTAATTTACGAAAAGGAAAAAAAACACTGTAATGCAGAAATAAACCGGCAAAAAGTAAACAAAACATAACCTTATATGCTTTTTGCACCAGGTTAGCTATTCTGAAATAGATAAAGAAGTGTCTAGTTAACCCATTTCATGTTGTTTTAAGGCCACGGTTAGAATACCTACGAGCGGCACCACCCTACCGCTTACTAGTGCCGCTCTCCGCAGAATTATACAAGGTTAACAAAAATTACCTAAAAAAACACCTAAATAATAATCCTCCAACACTAAAAAAATCAAAAAAAATTTCAAACAAGTTTTTTGGCTTTAAGCAGGCTATCGTTTAAATATATTTTCAATATACAGGGTGCTCATTTTATTATAGAAATTTGGTAACTTCTCATTAACTAGAACAGCCTATATATTATATATCGTGACTTTTTATATTTTACTATTAACCAAAATTAGTCAAAATTACCGGAACACCTAAAACATTCACCAACTGCAAAAAAAATCAAAAAATATTTCAAATAAAAGTTTTTTTGGGTTGAAACTTTAAACAACCTCTAGTTCAAATATTTTCTTAACATACAGAGTGCCTATTTTATTATAGAAATTTGGTAACCTCTCCTTTTTTAAATAGAACAGCCTATATGTTTTTACGTTTTTTATTTTTATTTTACTTTTAACCGAAAATAGTCAAAACACCTAAAAAATTCACCAACTGCAAAAAAATCAAACAATATTTCAAATAAAAGTTTTTTGGGCTGAAACAACCCAAACTGGTTTAAAAATAGTTTTAATTTACATGGACATTTAAATGATCATTTTATCATGCAAAATTTGCAAACCTTTCATCTTCTAGTAGAATATCCTGCATACCAATTTTATTTTTATTTTTATTCTAAGGTTGTATCTAAGAACTTTTAGTAGAAATAAGTTTCTTTGAAAATGCATTTTTTCTGAATTATGAGCAATTAATCAAAACTCCTGAACTTCAAATCAAGAATATTTTTCCACATACATATGTACACAAATATTTTAATGTAGCAGGTAGAACATTTAATTTAATTCTTGTTATTTTTTCTTGGATTTTTTATTTTTAACCCGGTTGGTTCAAGTAAAAGTTTGTGTTTTGATTAATTGCTTATAACTAAAAAATACGCATTTTATAAAAAATAATTCCTAATTTTTGTTTAAAATGAATCCTAGCATTAAAAAATATACAGGCTGTAAGAAAAAGAAAAGGTTTGCAAATTTCTATAAAAAAATAGGCACTGTATATTAAAAAAAATTTTGTTTAAAGTTTAAACCCAAAAAACTTTTAATTGAAAGAGTTTTTGATTTTTTTTGCAGTTGGAGGATGGGTTCCGTTAATTTTGACTATTTCTGGTTAACAGCTTATATGTAATTAAAAATTAATGCATTTTATAAAAATTCTAACTATTATTCTTGGAATAAAAAAATTGAATAATATATAGGTTGTTCTATTTAAAAGTTGTCACATGAATTAGGCATTTCGAGTATAAAAGGGTGGTCCATACTAGAGTGATATTATTATTTTCAGAAAAAGAATAAGAGACTAAAAAACAAATTTTTCGGGGTTTGGACTGTTTGATATTTTTAAACAAGGTACAATACTTAAATAAGCATCTCACAATTTATTAACTTTTATCAGAAAAAAAATATGTTTCCAATTAGGTACCTACATAATTTGTGAAACAAATGTATACATACAATGATCGAAGCTATAAAAAAGATTTAATTCTCTGCAATTTCTATTATAAATTGATATCATAACTACGTTATACTTTAATAAACGTTTACAGGTAACAGTGTATAGCACGTGTTAGAAACGTTTACAAATGTCAGATTCGTAGTGGTTACTAAGCAATTCAGTTGAAATATTTTAACCAAAATAACTCAAAAACTGTTATTTTGAGTTATTTTGGTTGTACAGGTTGTATCTGCAAATTTGTTCATGATTTACCCTTTCCGCAAAAATCATAAGATGAAATGATTTGTTGTTGATGTATTAATAAAGCTAAAAGATCTACTAAACTTGAGACTTTGTTATAACTTTTCACCAACGGGTTTGAAAACCTGCCTCAGTTCCTTAATAGGTGTCTCTCCAAGACCACCAAAACATAATATTGGTTCTCCCGGTATAATAAGCTGTTAACACAAAAGCATGAGAACGTAGATGAATTTCTTTACAATGTGCAGAAATAACAATAACCCTCCTTGCAATTTAGCAAAAAACAAAATAATTTTCTTCTATGTGAGTTCACTCCAATGGGCGAACTTTCTTATTGCATTACCAAGAGCATCCATTGCAGTGTTTCTCACAACACAATGTGCGCCATAAAATAGAATTCCCCAAACAAATTAATTTAACTCGCAATGAGGGCAAAATGTACACAAGAAGATCGGGTATATTAAGAAGCTGAATACAGTTTAATTGTATCACTTGTCTTCGTAGACATAATGAAGAGACTCGGGTGGCGTGGGTAGCGAGTGAGCGCGCGAGGGCGAGACAAGGAAAGATGGGAGCGCTAATTCAAAATTGGCCGTAATTAATCCGCAGCTGTGTTAACTGTTCACTAATTAACCGATCTTGATCCGGCGAGTGTCTAAAAACTGTCCGGAGCGTCCCGTGCCGACCCGCATAAACGGCCGGCTAAATTTGCGAGACGAGACGGAGTCTAATGAACGTCCGGACTGAGAGAAGTATTCCTGCCGCCGTGACGCCGGCCGAACCAACGAAATTTTGTCCGATTTTGTTAATTATAAATTGTGTTTTATTTAAGTCATCCAGGTACGAAAATTAAAGAAATACGGCAACGATAGATTATTGCCAGAAAAGCATTAAAATGGATCTGCTGGAACAACTTGAGATTCACAAGCAAAACATAGACCCAAAAATAAAACTATTAAACGACCAATTAGATTTTCACATAAAACCGCTATTCACGTATTTACAGTTTCATTCGGGCTAGCTTGAATTTTAAATAATAAATAACATTACGTACTCCACATCCATCCTTATTACACCCTACTCACATTAAATCCCCTTTTCCGCCGCTTGGATTTTCAAATTACTGTTTTCAAACATTTGTACTTTGAAATGAGATAAAAAGTATATTCTTCACTGTTCATAAGTTATGAACAGTGAAGAATATCCTTTGTATCTTATACTACACACCTGTTCTGCATCCCTTTCTCTTATATTTGTACTTTTGGCTGACTTTTGACTTGTTGGTTCATTCAGTTTTCTGGATTTGTAACCTTGTGTCTCCTGCACGTTATAAATACTAAGTTTGCTCGTTGATGCTAGTTTTGATTGTTGATTTTCATCACAATATAATGCTACTCCCCTGATAATAAGATGGCTCTACCCTATGATTTTCTGTACTCTGACAGTAAGTGTTGTTTTTAAAATATTTATTTTAGGTTAGATTTTATTGTATTATATATAGGAAATCTTCCATTTTGTCTCATATTTAAATTAATATAACCGTCAGGAAATATTAAAAATTAGCTGAATTCATGTATACAGATTTATTTATTTTAATGTGCCTAATATATGTAGGTTGTAAAATAGCACACAAATCTGTGTAATTATCTCTGAATATGTCGGTTTTTTAAAAACCTAAAGTACTGATACATTTTCGATAGAAAATTTTAAGAGCTATTATTTTCATTTTTAGAATACGATTTCTTCCGAAACCCTCTTCCATGCTCTTTTCGATATTCCATATACCATATATAACTTTATAATACATAGTATGAAACTATTGTTAAGGGTGCCGAATTATTATTATTATTATTAAGTTTTGTTCAAAACAGTCCAAAGGAACTGGAGGTTTACTAGTAACATTTTTAAACAATTTTGCAAATGACCCGACATTTCTGTAATTTCGTCAACATAGTTAAATAATAACTAAAAGTAGCATAATTTTTGGTAATTAGCTGAATGAGTATAAATTCTATTTGATCGAGATCGCTCGTGCCTGTATTAAAACTAGTTAGGATTTGACAGACATTTTGTTTCTATTGACTGTAGACAGAACACCAGGATTTGACAATGCTGTATAGTATGATAAAATTATGTGCCTGGCCACATCAGATTTTTCTGGTAGTATTGATTGGTATTTTTGAGATTATCATTTAAAACATGTTACCACAAATTACGTGGTACATAGTGTGTCTCACGGGATGTTGGATTGTATGGGTACTTTTGTTATTATTAGGGATAGAAAGTCGGTTAAATGGACAAAGTAGTGCATATTTATGTGCTCCTTTATAATCTGTTCAGAAAACAGTTGAATTCCAAATGGTTCACAAGCAATTCTGAAAAAAAAAACAAAAAATGTCATTTGAGGACGTGGAAGAAAGAATGGACGATATACCGTTGGCGTTCCAACAAGACGAAGTTCCTAGACATCATGCCCGAATCGTGAGGAACTATTTGGATATAAGACATAAACGGAGAGTAGTTGCTACCAATTCAGAAGTATCATGGCCACCACGTATGCCGGATCTTACCCCTTGTGATTTTTATCTATGGAGTGACTTAAAAAATAAAAATAGGTGTATGGTGTTTATAATTTTGGCAACGTTGGAGAGTTACGTTACACCGTCATCGCCGCGTTCAAGTCGATTGACAGAAGAACCCTCGGTAAGGTACCATATTACGGAATGCTGTGAAAAATGCCTCCATGAAAATGGCGACATTTTTAAAACATTATTTAGTTTGTTAAAATGTTGTTACTTTTTTATATTGTCTAGTTAGTACAAATAAATACATTCCAAAAGTTTACTGTCACTTGACTATGGGCACATAGTCTGACTTGTGTAAACAATTTTCTTTGTAATAACACCAATAAAGATTATTATTATTATTATTATTATCTCTATTAATAACAAAAGTAGCCCTACACGCCAACGTGTCCCGTGAGACACACTGTATACAAATCCAGCTATTTTTTAAAGTTGATGTTGAAACGGTTAGATGTATAAATAAATAAAAACCTAATACAAACATTGTTATTATGGCAAATTTGACAAACTACAATTTTTATAACCATCCTAGCGAAAAACCGAAAAACTCCCGAGATAATCGAAAACTATGAATCGTCATTCAGATTTTTACTGTGGACCTGTTGATCATCAACTGCTTTCAAAGGCCTTTTTTCTTTGTTGACTGAAAACTAGTACTTTTTAGCTGATTCTATTCCATATTCTATTTTAAACTACAGGTTGTCTTCAAGATTTTGAAACATGTTTGTCTGCATATCAACATTATTTCTGAATTACGATATATGTTACCACCTTCCAATACGTCATCAAAACCAAAAACTGGCAATAGGGACTATTCGCTTTACGTGCCTTGCTCAGCACGGCGGAGGAAGACTAAAAAATCGATATGCCCCATTTGAAACCTGAACTAGACCACTCCGGCCTGGGACAACTTACACTGAATGCCAGTGCAGCCACGGCTTACAAGAGTTAATATTTTAAATACAAATTGTGACTATTTTATACACAATGTAGATTATGTAACTAGAGATACTTATATAAAGATACACGGTTCTTCAGCTACAGCCGTAACAAAATCAAAAATCTTGTCAATCAAAACAAGATTTCGCGGACTCAATTAACGCGTTTAGTTTTTCATCAAAAACCTCTCCAATCCTACACTCATATTTCCATGAACAAAAAGCGCAAAGAAATGAGAAGCATCCAACTCTGAAAAAAACGACCGGAATTGCCTCGAGCCAATTGTATGCACCGAAATAGATCCCAAATTGATTTGCGGATGCATTGCGTGGTTGCATTGGTTATATTGGGGGCGCATAGAATACACATTGAAAAGTCAGCGTGCTTTCCAAGTGAGCTAGATGGAAGAGCACTGCGGGATATATCCATGCCATAGTATAGGCGCGCTTGGTTGGGTTTCAGAGAAAGAGAATCAGATACAACTGTCATTAAACAGTATTATGGACGTAATAACAACCCTCTGATTAGTCGAGTGGTTCCGAAATACGAGAATCAGTAAGCTTTGAAACGAATGGTAGTGGATTGATAGGCAATTTGATAAATAAACATTGATGGCATTATACGAATCGTCCATGCATTGCGGTTCTATTCATTGTTAGTAAAAAAAATAGACCGATGACATGTTAACCCTTTCCTGCACATGCTGCCTTTCGCTAACGCCGTGTGCCGCAGCGAAAGCGTTAATGCTTTTACGAAAATTTCATATTTTACGCAAGTCTTTACCACCATACTAACAAAACATATTTGCTCGGGTTTTTACTTTTTAACATAAGTTAGTATTGGCGTTTTTACTTAAAGTTGCAGTTACATAAAGGTCCATGTCCTCAGCCCAACACATTCAAAATGTCTTTTTTTTTGTCAAAGTTAAGGGCTTGTTGTGTGCAGCAAATAAAAAGTTTATGTGCTGCTTTCTATGGGGAGTTATAAGCAAATTTCTGGATGGGAGCAGTGGACGTGCTTGCCCCCACACCCCCACACCCTCTCACTTAGATTTCGAACTTTTTCCTTCTTGTCGTTCTTAGCTTTCTTTTCTTATTCTTTTCTTTCTATTTTTTATTCATTTCTGTCTTTTTTCGTATCTTTCTTATCTTTTTTTTTTCTTTCCATTCTGTCTTTCTTTCCATTCTTTTCTTTGGGGGCCAACAGACAATGAGTGGATTCCGTGTGGGTTCACATAAGGAACCTAAGGCGACGTGATAGAACCCTTAAGACACCATTTAACAACATTTCAGAGATATTTATACAGGGTCCCGAATTATTTTTAGATAGTCAATGTCATTCTGAGTATAAGTTATCATATGGAGCTAATTGTTTTATCACCGCCAAGTTATTACCTAGGGTTGCCAACATTGTGCCTATGCTGACCCGGAGAAAAATAATTATATTATGGAACATAAGTTTAAATTAATAACAGCTGCCACAAAAATGTGCGGCTTCGACACATACTTTTAAGTAATGCTTTGGCGTGAAACTTAAATATAGATAGTGTAGAAAACGATGAGATCTAGATGCTAATTACTAAGTAAATTAATTTATTTCAATTAATGTCCAATAGTTTTCCCTCTTTTCGTTTCTGCCTCTTATTGTCGATTTTTTTTGTCACAACAAAACATAAGACAAAATGTCAATATTACCACCTAAGCCAAGCAAAATTTTGATGACTGAGAGCAATTTTTGTTAATGGATCGTGTGTTTTTGCTTGAAGTAATTATCTACACGTCCCTAACTAATTATAAATTTTCATTTTATCCCCTCAATATTGGCGTTTTGTTTAAACCCCCATAATAAATGTGTATCTAGTCAAAAATGATAACTATTTCTCTCAGTCTGTAAATATATAGTCCAACTAATAATAAAATTTTCAAATAAAGGTGTCGCTGTCATCGTCTCCATAATTTTGAAAAATACTGTTTTATGGTAGACCAGTATGATACTATTCTGTTAACTGCCTTGGAAAATCTCAAACATATTGTTACATTTGGACATTTCTTATCATCTGAACAACATACATATTAAAATAATCAACGAAAGTTCAAAACATATTTGGTTAATTAATGTATCATTATTGAATGTTGATTTCTGACAAGCAAAATTCTTACCTTTAAAGAATAGCCGTCTGTTTGAAAGCCATTTTGATATTAGATTTGTCTCAATCTATGATCATCGAGGCAGGATACAATCTTCTGCGTTCGTCATACCGCTACAGAATTCCTACTGTATTCACTAGACATGTGACAAAATCTAAAAATGCTACAATTCCTATTTTCAAAGTTTCTCACACGCTCTCAAAAAGTAAAATTAAATTGTTGTGAAGATTCAGTAATAGAGTGCTTCTTATTTTGAGAAAAATTCCTTTTTTCAAGGGAAATCACCGCAAACTGTATGATTAGAATAACAATTATAATAATCTTTTTAAATATTTAGGGATCGCTACAGTTTCTCAAAAGCTCGAAGACTACTTTTAGTTAACCCGGAGAATTTAGCTGAAAACACGTAGCCCGAAAAATGGTCCCAACCCAACCCAACCCTATCTATTACAGCCGCTTGAAATATTAACTAAATAAAGAAAAATAAAAAATAAACTACATATCAAACAATCAAGAGCACAATCAATACCCATAACAAAATTAAAAGTAAATAAATATAAGTAAAAAATTCAAAATGTGAAAAACAAATTAAATAAACTAATGAACAAAAACAAAATACATGCAACTTTTTAGACATTTGTTCCTCTATAGGTAATTGTCATTCTGAAAGTTTCTTTCATGTCGACTTATTGGGTTAATCAATTCCTAAAGAAGTTGTCATTTAATATACAATTTTGCAATTATTTTACAATTATTTCAAACGGTTGTAATTTTTTAAGGAATAAAGAAAACAAGTAGCTCCTTATGATACTTTTTAATCAGTGTGGCGTTTACTATTTGGAAAAAAGTTATGCGGAATAAAGTAGGACACTCTGTAGATGTGTACTCTTGATTATAAATAATCCATGTAAATAATATAAAATATTTGAGTTATACAGTGTGTCCAGGAAAGTCCGCATCATATGGAAAAAAAATATTATCCATTCCTCAGAAAATTGTATTCTTTACAAAAGTTGGCGGCGTGTATGAACCCAAAACGGCAACCGTCAAATATGTAACTTGCGGTGCCATATACCTAGCGATTCAGAATATATGATTTTGTGATAAGAGTAACGTACCTGTATTTTCATTGTTATCGATTAACTTTATTTGGAAATGTTGTTTAGAAGTCTAATTTATATTCAAATATGAAGGCACAACCAATATCCTAAAAAAGCTTTTTGTTTTTTAAAATTTTTTCTTTGATGCCATTATTAGTAAATGTCAGCGATACTAAAAGGTTCTTTTTTATCTATTTTTGTAAGTTTTAATACTTTTTTAACATTTCTTTTTTAACACATGTATAATAAAAAAATTTATGATGCGGACTTTCCTGAGCACACTATATAAGAACATTCAGTACATTTAGTTGGAGTCATAGCAAAATAAGAAATTGACTAACAACGACAAAAGCCGCTAGTTCAACTATACTAAACATATCTAAATTATTCATTTAAATAAGATAAAATTCACTTTTCATTTTCTGCTAAATCTTCTTCGATAACAGAATCCTTTTAATTCCTTTTACCGCTATTTTTAATAATAATTTTATGTTTATAAACCCCTATAAAAACCCACTTTGGGTAAATACCCGTGTCTTTACCCGGGGTATTTACCCTTGATAATAAATACCTGGGAATTTAACATCACTGCCTGCCTATAATTGTAAAATTTGCCGATCGTTACATAGATCAAAGTTTTTAGGATTTTAATGTGCTGATACATATTTGCAATTATTTCTGTCTACACTCAGTACGAAAAAGTTCCCACCAAACGGATAATTCCCTGATGTTGGTGTTGATTTACAGTTTTAAACAGAGTTAAATACAATTTGTGTGCAGTGTGATCAATATGTGTGATCTGAATGGACAGTATTTGTACTATTCTCCATAACTAAAAATCAAATATTTGTATTCTGTCTGGTCATTCTGTACAATTTGTGCAATGCTCGGTATTCCAATATGTCACCCGTCGCCCCGGACTCGTGCACGTTCAAAAAGCGAGAGCTTGTTATTGTTAAGTAATGGCGAGGGTAAATAATCTTTCCGGAAAATCTATTTCTGCACTGAAAACTAATAAAGTACGGCGGTAGACGGTCGCACGCGATCCAGTTCTTCTTCTTGCACAGCTGCGCCCGCCGCCTCAGACAGCGTCGATTTTTCGACCTACCCGCGGAAGATTCCTTCTTCCGTCGGTGTTGAATACACACGAATCCCCTCGAGGACAGCGTCAAGTGAACTGCACAATACGAATCCCCCTCTTAGCGCGGAGGACTCGATTTAATGCTCCCAGAAGTTCGGCAATTTGCTTCCGGTAGGGGCCGATTTATGACCGAATTAGGAACGGTTTTTTAAAATCCTTCCCCGCCACGGCAGAGAGATTTATCGCCACACCAAATCCTGTTGTAATTTTTTCCTGTACCTGGGACGTTATAATTGAGGATGGACGACAACCCCATCCGTGCAGATGCGAATTCCCGTGATTACTATTCATTATCTTCGTCCCGAAAATATCGGATACTGTGGCGCAGACCCTAGTCGGTAATATGGCAAATCCTAAAGTTAGCTAGCACTCTGAAGTCATTTGGTTTCTATTAGTAGAAAAATGACTCGAAATTACAACTATACATTTTCTATAACTAAATTTTCCATACAATGTAAATAATAAGCATTCATGTTACGGTTTAAATTTTATAGGTTATGCTTAATTGGCCAGTTTTCTCTCACTAGTGCACTAAACTGGTCGGTTTTTCCCGCAACAAAAACAGTTTGGGTATTCATAATCAAGATTGCAATTTTGAGTTTTGTGGCTTACATTATTATAGATCTATACAAGATCTCGCAGATCTGATCTATACAAAACGTTATCAAAGTTTTCAATTTTTAGTTGTAAAAACAAACAATAATTGTTGTACTGAGATGGAAGACTGATCACAGTGTGCTTTGAGTAAATGTAGGCTGCAAAAGTTAGTGTCCTATCGAAGTTAATTTCTTAGCGACTCTTTTCCATGTAGATAAACACATTTTGACTACTACCAACCTACCCAACCAACAATCAAAAGTAAAAAAATCGTTTTTATTGACGAGCTTAACAAAGTATCATCTCCTTTGGGCATTGGTCTTACAAAATAAATTAAAAGGAAATTACACTTTCGGGAAAATATTGGCTTCGGCCAAAAGTAGGCCGCAACCTTCGAGATATGTGAAAGGGATGTGACAGATATGATTATTTGTTTACTTTGTTGTAGACATCGATTTTAGACATCGATTTTATGAGAATTTATTTCTTGGTCCATAAACAACGCAATGCGTTAAAAGTTGTTCACTATGTATCTGCATTGTGCACGAAAATAATCTCAATGCTTACTCCATGCACAAAAACAAAACAATGTTTCCCAGCCATATCAAAAATATCCAAATTTTAAATTGGACTTTTCTCGAAAAGATTTTTAGGTAATTAATTTGGTATAGAAAGAGTTATTTAACCAACAAGTATATTAAAAAGAGCAACTAATGAACGAGACTGTTTAACGCGCGAGCGATTAGCGAGCGCGTTAATTGTCGAGATCATTAATCGCCGTGCATAATATTCGAGTTGGTTACAACATTTTTTCGCCGATTGTATTCTTCTAGCGTCGTCTACAAAGGTAGATTTTTCTTCGCCGATGTCTTTTTAGGTTATATGTCAATTTATGTAATTTGATACTGACAGTTCTAGAGCGCGGTATGTTTTGATTGGAAGGTTCGATTGGCCAATCAAACGACGCCATTACGTCGTGCGAATCATGCATTAATAGAAATCGATTTTGTGCTGTCACAATCGAAAACAGCTGATTTCGTTCGAGGTTGGAGTGCCGCTATAGAACTTTGCCGCTATAGTGCGGCAAAGTACAAATTTAAATAGTATATTATAATACAAGTTTTATAAGACAAAAATACGTCTTATAAAACGAGTGTTATATACTATTTTTTCTACTTTGGGACATTAAATTTACATATATTTCGAAAATTGCGGTTGTCATCTTACAATCTTGAGTAGTTCCATATTCAACAGTTGGTAGTTGTAGTAAAATTCACAAATGCGACTGACGCGAGCCAATACCGATTGAGATGTCAGCCTTATCTGACACTTGACGTCAATATAATCAATCTTGGAAAACTAAAAGTCACCATATGTTTGTGACCTAGTGTTTTCATAACGACACCGAAACCAGTTTCGTTATGACTTCACCAGTTTGATTGTTTATTGATAAGGAATATCAACCCGTTACATCAAATTCTAAAAACGATAAATTGAGAAAATTGTAAATAAAGTATAGCGATGAGTGTAGCTTGATTTTTAGTATGTTGGTACGCATATGACACCTACAGTGTAATGAACAAATATAAATCTCTGTCTGAATTTGATTAGTTTTCTAAACTTGACGTTTCGTCTAAGTGGTACCAACCTAACATTTTCTATACAGAAATATAACAATTTTTTAATTATTTTTACTTTATCATACGCAGTATAATAAAGTATTGTAATCGTGCCGAAAAAAAATTGAGATTTTAGCGGAAATAGGTCTTTTTGGGTCCCCTGAACATTTGTGACCAATATGAGTTAAAAAAAAAGGAAAGTCGAGTCTGATGTAGAAATGTTTATTTGTTTTCTTGCAGACTAGTTTCGAGTGTTAAGCTCGTCTTCAGTGCATACGTCAAGTTTCACAGCTCCGCAAACATAGTAACAATTAAAAAAGGCAATAAAAGTTGGTCCATGGTCAAAGTTGTTGGGTGTTAATGCTTCGTGCATGTAACGATACGACATATGTTGATACTTCGTGTATCTAAACAATATTTCGTTCCAAAATCAGTCACCAGTACTGTATGTATAAAAATACGAGGTTTCTCTTCAGATAAAGGGCCTGACGGTTCCAAAAGTCGATTTATCTTGTGAATTAAAACTTAATAAGGGAGACAGTGCGCACTAACCTCGTGTCAAGATATAAGACTTTATATCTTGACACGAGGTTAGTGCGCACTGTCTGCCTTATTAAGTTTTAATTCACAAGATAAATCGACTTTTGGAACCGTCAGGCCCTTTATCTGAAGAGAAACCTCGTATTTTTATACATACAGTACTGGTGACTGATTTTGGAACGAAATATTGTTTAGATACACGAAGTATCAACATATGTCGTATCGTTACATGCACGAAGCATTAACACCCAACAACTTTGACCATGGACCAACTTTTATTGCCTTTTTTAATTGTTACTATGTTTGCGGAGCTGTGAAACTTGACGTATGCACTGAAGACGAGCTTAACACTCGAAACTAGTCTGCAAGAAAACAAATAAACATTTCTACATCAGACTCGACTTTCCTTTTTTTAACTCATATTTACATATAGAGCTGATGATAATGGAGATATTCCTAGCAAGATTTGTGACCAAGGTACAAAAAAATGTCTGTGTGTGTGTGTGTGTATGTGTGTGTGTATGTGTGTGTGTATGTGTGTGTGTGTATGTGTGTGTGTGTACCCGATTTTTGTTGAGACGATTCCGGAGACACTACTAAAGGTATCGGCACGAAAGTTCATTTTTAGAAGTTTCATGACTAAACTTGAGCTGAAGAGCTGAAAAGCTTTTGGTTCAAAAGGGCCCAAAGGAACTGATAGTTTATTCTAAGCCCTTTTCAAAGATTTTGCAAATCAACCGCCATTTCTGTAATTTCGTCAAAATAGTTAAATAATAAATTAAAGTATTTATTATTAAAGTATTACGAAAATTTAGTAACATATCTTGCCATTGGCTAAACCAGCATTACCATTATTTGTAAGAAATATTTGTTGGTAGTTATGTGTATGTCTAAGGTTAGGTGGAAGATCAGTCCTCGGACTGAACCGTGCCCTATAGGGTTTTATTTTTCTTTGTAATCATTTTCTATTTTTTCTTTAAACTCAAAGTAATAGTCGTGAAATTGGTTGAAATTTGTATTTTGAACCTGAAAATGAGCTTGATGTATGCGAAGCATGATAGTTATATGCGTTTATTGTTCAACATGTCAATTATTTCACAAATATTGAGTGTTGTTTTATGGTATCCTGTTTACTTTAGCATACGTAGTATGACAAAGTATTGTAATCGAGTTAAAAATTGTTTTTTTTTATTTTAGCGGAAATATGTCCTATTGGGACTCCTGAACATTTTTGACTAAGGTACAAACAATTGTCTTACCACTTAGAGCTGAAAGAATTGTTGTTCAAAAGGGTCCAAAGGAACTGGAGGCTTACTCTTAGGATTTGTCATCGATTTTTCAAATGAGTCGCCATTTCTGTAATTCTGTCAAAACAGTATACTGTCAATAGTACCAAAACATCTGTCAAATCCTGGCTAACTAGTTTAACTTTAATGCAGACACGACATCTCAATCAAATAGATTCTCGTGCAGCTAAACTATTAATTTTATATATTAATAAGGGATAAAAGCTTTTCTTAAACACACACACCTCCCTCTTCTCTCGCACAATAATAATCACTATTACGGTTATCTTGCTTTATTCAACGTATTATTAGAGATAACTACAGGTATCAAATAGTATTATAAGAAATAACGTTGTACGCCGCTGCTTGCTCGTAACCGACTCCGCGTCCCTTCGCTGGTTCGCGCGTTCTTGCCTGGGGGTTCGAGATTATTCGCCGGGTTCGAGATTATCTGCCGGGTTCGAGATTAAAAAGCATCCCGGGCACGTTCCACGACTCTGACCTCTCGGGGTGCGTTCAGTGACCGCTACAGTTCGGCCTTTCCTGACGTAGCGTTGTCTCAGCGCTCGATGTCGATGTGAGTTCTCAACCCGCCGTTGGACATCTTCTTCTTCTCGTATACCATCTCCATCTTTGGTTCTTTGGTCTTGCTCTTCTTCCATGTCTTCATCTTCGGGTCTTCTGTCTTGATCTTCAGGTCTTCTATCTTCATCTTCGGGTCTTCTGTCTTCATCTTCGGGATTTCTGTCTTCATCTTCGGGATTTCTGTCTTCATCTTCGGAATTTCTGTCTTCATCTTCGGAATTTCTGTCTTCATCTTCTGATCTTCTGTCTTCATCTTCGGGATTTCTGTCTTCATCTTCGGGATTTCTGTCTTCATCTTCGGGATTTCTGTCTTCATCTTCGGGATTTCTGTCTTCATCTTCGGAGTAGTCGTAGGAAATATATTTCTTTATTTGTTCTGGAGGTAGTATGGATTGGTAAGGAATTTGCTTAAGTTGGAAACCAGGAATGTCGGATACAAGGTAACGATCTTTATCAAGGACCTTTTCAATTCGGTACGGCCCCCTATATTTTGCAGACATCTTTGGATTGTTTCCTGGGGTTGGTGGTATTTTAATTGACACGTACTCATCTTGTTGGAATGGTTGATGTTCTTTTCGCTTTTGATCATAAGCAATTTTCATCTTGTTCTGCGCTTGCCGAATGTTTGATATCGTGCTTTCTCTTAACTGGTCTCTTCCTCGTTGGTGGTCTTGTAGGGTCTTGATTTCTGCTACATGGTCTGCTACTCCCTCGTACATGTCGTTTCGCATCTTGTAGCCAAGTAGTATCTCGAAAGGACTGTATCGTGTGGTTGCTTGAATTGTCGAATTTATGGCAAGTTGTACCTTGTTTAAAGCATCATCCCAACGGTTTGGTTCGGTTGTTTCCTTCAACAATGCGGGCATCACGGTCCGATTGTATCTCTCAATCTGTCCATTGCTTCTTGGTGTCCTGACAGCGATGTGTACCAAGTCGATTGACCAGCTCTGGCAAAACGTTTCAAATTCCGTGCTCGTGAAGGCCGTTCCTCTGTCGGAAATGATTCTCTTGGGTGGACCAAATATCTTGAAAACTCTCGCAAGTGCCTTTACGACTTCCTGCGTGTTCGTAGTCTTTGTCGGCTCCAAGAAAAGGAATTTGGAAAATCCATCTATTACACAGAAAATGTGTTTGTTACCCTTTGTCGTTTTCTCCAACGGGCCAAGGTGATCTATGTGGATGGTTTCCCACGGTCTTACTCCTTTATCTAAACAGTGCAAAAAGGCTTCGTTAGTATTGCTCTTTAAATTATATTGTAA
The DNA here is from genome assembly GCA_964023965.1 of Melinopterus prodromus. Classification (NCBI taxonomy): domain Eukaryota; kingdom Metazoa; phylum Arthropoda; class Insecta; order Coleoptera; family Scarabaeidae; genus Melinopterus; species Melinopterus prodromus. The sequence continues at coordinate 45,921,152 of OZ030392.1, forward strand.
GCACTTTAGGCAGTTTGTCAGGCATTTCCTCGTGAACTTTCTCATGTTCTTGAAATAAAATCTCTTCTTTAGTTCATCTATGGTCTTGTCGGTACCTAAGTGTGCAATTTTCTCATGGGTCTTTGTGACAATTTCCTTTCGCATTGCTCGTGGAATTACCAACAAGTTCCTTCCATCCTGTTCCTTGATTAGCATGCCTTCAAGCAGTTTGTAACCACTATCTTCTTGTCCATCTTTCAACTTTTCTACTATCCTTCGCAACTCAGGGTCTGCAGCTTGCATTATACCAACTGTCCGATCTTCAACCGCATTTACTGCATACATCCTACTGAGGCTATCGACGTGTTTCATCTGTTCTCCACTCCGATGTTGAACTTCATAATCGTACTCCTCCAAAGCGAGACACCATCGACAAATCTTGGCATTTATCTCCTTCTTCTTTAGGGCCAACTTCAATGCATTGCAGTCTGTCACTAGCGTAAATCTCATTCCCAAAAGGTAAACTCGGAATCGTTGGACAGCTTTCATTACAGCTAAAAGTTCTAATTCAAAGCTACTGTACCTTGATTCTGTCTCAGTTGTTTTGCAGCTATAGTAGTAAACTGGGTGGAATTGATTATCGTTCTTCGATCTCTGCAACAAGATTGCCCCATATCCATGCTTACTGGCGTCGGTGTGTAACTGCGTCTCCAAATCTCGATCAAAGATTTTCAGCACTGGTTCCGTAGTCAGATGTCTTTTTAGTTCTCCAAACGCAATCTCTTCTGTGCCTCCAAAATGAAACTTGTTCGTCTTCACTAGTTCTGTTAGTGGTCTTGCAATATCAGCATAGCCTTTCACGAATCTTCGGAAGTGCCCAGTTAGTCCAAGGAAGGACCTCACAGTACGTATGTCGTGTGGTTTCGGAAAATTATGAATTGTCCTCACTTTGTTTCCTCCTGGCGCAATACTTCCACTCTCAATCCTATGGCCTAAATATTCGACAGCATTCATTGCAAAAACACACTTGTCCAATCTAAGCCTAAGTTTTGCCTTCTTCACGTTGTCACATACCTCTCTTAGGACCTCTAAGTGTTCTTCTAGGGTTTCAGTTGCGATTAGAATGTCATCCATGTACACTTGTATTTTCCTCTTCCGAATTAGGTCTTCAAATGCTTGGGACACATACCTCTGGAAAACGGATGGTGCATTCATTAACCCGAATGGCATCTTCAAAAATTCAAATTGCCCTGATGGTGTCACGAAAGAAGTGTATTTGATCGACTCTTCTTCCATTTGAATGTGGTAGAATCCATTTTTCAGGTCCAGGGCTGAGAACCATTTAGCCCTGCTCAGGTTTATGAGGAGATCATCTATGACTGGCAATGGGAAATTCTCTCGGACTGTGATTTTGTTCAAAGCCCTAAAATCTACACAAAGTCTGTATTCATTATTTTTCTTTCTTACCAGTACTACGGGGCTACTATATTCGGATCTGCTTGGCCTTATGACTCCTTCGTTCAGCAAGTTCTGAAGAATGTCATCGACAACCTGTCGCTCATGGTGGGCTAGTCTTCTGGGTACACATCTCACTGGTGTTGATGTTTTCAGCTCTATTTTCATGCTAACACTTGGTAGGTTGACTTTGTCGTCTCCGCTCCACTCTTGACTCGCTCTCACCAATCCTTCGATTTGCTGTTTCGTCCCGACGTTAAGGTCTTCGTTACTCTTCAACGTCTCCTGAGTTTCTTCCACTTCTATACTCATCATTTCCTTCTCTTCACAGCCTGATCTAAAAAATTTCACTCCATTTGCATCTATCATCATCTCGGTCGTTGCCAAAAAGTCCTGCCCCAAGACGACATCGTGGTTTATTGCTACTTGTGGGACTGCTGTCGCTGTAATGACATAAGGTTCTTCGTCAATCGTCACTTGCATTGTGGCTGCTCCTCTGCAGTGCACCTTAATTCCTCCGAGTCCAACCAAAGTGCATGTCTCTGTCACCATCGGCAGTTGCAATGATGTTGCAAGGTCTTCCTTGATCAAGGTTTTCTCACTGCCTGTATCTATCAATGCACTCAGTTGGGTTTCCCCAATAAAAATAGTTTTATAAAATTTGGATTTGTGATCTTCACTTACCAGCATGGCAGCTCTTGAAGGTTCAGCCTTGACGCTATTCTCTGGACAGAATCGAGCAATATGGCCTGGTGTTTTGCATTTGTAGCAAGTAATGGATTTCCTTGGCTTTTCAACCTCAGGTTTAGCATCTTTTTTCTTATGGAAACAATTATTCGATTCATGACCCACCTTTTTACAGAAGTCACACGTTACTCTCTGCTTATTGGCACTTCTCAATTCCGGAGCGACTAGCTTTAGTAGCTTTAACACATCCTTCGGAGTGTCACATCTCGCTGTGATAAGTTGAGTCCTGATCGTGAAGTTATCGATACCCTGGATAAGGTAATGTATGATCTCGGCATCACACAATTTTGCTCTTCGAGACATGGCATACTTCTCGTGATAATAATCCTCCACACGCTCATCTCGTTTTAATTTTCTGCTCCTTACCTTACTCAAGAGCATCCCAATGTCATCAGTATCTCCGAACATTTCGATCAGCTCATCCTTTGTGTCGTTCCAGGTCTTCGTACATGCATCTTCCATGATATCGTACCATTTTCTAGCATTCTCGGCCAATTTGTTCGTTGCTAGCACCTTGATGGTGTTATCATTCACCTCATACATCTCCTTGAGATCATCGACCTTTTTAATCCAGTCGTGTACGTCTAATTGGCTATTATTCCCACTGTACACTGGAATTTGACACGAAATTTCATTAAAAGGTATCTTTTGCTCACCTTGTGCAAGTTTATTCCTTTCGTTCGTCTTCCCCGCTTGCTCCCTCAACGTCTTTAGCTCATGGTCACGGTCCTGGAGTAGCGAGATCATATTTGTCATTTGAGCCATCATAATTGCCATGTTATCTTCACACTTCTTTACTATGTCTACTTCTCTACTTCTTGTGCTTTCACTTACGGTTGTATTCGAAGTCTGGTTCTCTTTGTCGGACGGCATGGTTACGTTTTTTCCTTTGTTCGCTGCGCCGAATTCCTAATCGCACTTCTGAACTAATAAGGGATAAAAGCTTTTCTTAAACACACACACCTCCCTCTTCTCTCGCACAATAATAATCACTATTACGGTTATCTTGCTTTATTCAACGTATTATTAGAGATAACTACAGGTATCAAATAGTATTATAAGAAATAACGTTGTACGCCGCTGCTTGCTCGTAACCGACTCCGCGTCCCTTCGCTGGTTCGCGCGTTCTTGCCTGGGGGTTCGAGATTATTCGCCGGGTTCGAGATTATCTGCCGGGTTCGAGATTAAAAAGCATCCCGGGCACGTTCCACGACTCTGACCTCTCGGGGTGCGTTCAGTGACCGCTACAATATTGTATGATAATGTTATGTGCCTGCCCACATAAAGTAAAGTATTGTAATCATGCCGAAAAAAAAAATTGAGATTTTAGCGGAAATAGGTCTTTTTGGGTCCCCTGAACATTTTTGACCAAGGTACAAAAAAATGTCTGTGTGTGTGTGTGTATGTGTGTGTGTGTGTGTGTGTGTGTGTGTGTGTGTGCGTATGTGTGTACTCGATTTTTGTGGAGACGATTCCGGAGAAACTACTAAAGGTATCGGGTCGAAAGTTCATATTTGGAAGTTTTATGACCAAACTTAGAGCTGAAAAGCTTTTGGTTCAAAAGAGTCCAAAGGAACTGGTAGTTTATTCTAAGCCTTTTTCTAGGATTTTAGAAATGAGCCGCCATTTCTGTAATTTCGTCAAAATAGTTAAATAATAAATTAAAGCAGAGGAAATTTTGAATAATTTATGCCTATGACATTTTTTGGTAAAATTAATAGTTTAGCTGCAAGAGCAAATTCTATTTTATCGAGATCGGTCGCATCTGCATTGATATGCTACATAGTAGCCAGGATTTTGACAAATATTTTTTTTGTGCTGTCACCACAGAAATGTCTATGGCTGTCACCACGCTGTCACACTCGGAGAACCATCGACTATAAATCTGTCAGAATTTGAATTAGCTTTTTAAACTTGACATTTCGTAGAAGTGGTATCAACCTAACATTTTCTATACCGAAATATAACCATTTTTGATTTTTTTTTAAATACGTATTTCTCAAAAAGCAATACAAAAAACGTTGATGTCACTCTTGCCGAAAACTACATAGTGCGACTCGCTCACATGCGACGCTCCGCCTTCGGCGTCGCGCACTTGTAACATAAATAACTATTTCCTAGTCACTAAAGTGACTTATAAATAAACGATGAACGGAATGGTATTTTAATAAAATAAAATAACTTATTTGAGTAATTTATAAAATATTGCAAAGGTTTTTCTTTTGGGAGTAGGTATTACGATAGCCTATGGGGGTAAAAGGAAAGGTGACCAGGGACCCAATTCTCGTCAACTTTTTGAAGCGAATGCGTGACTTTTCGAATGGAGTAGGGATAGCACCGGTTGCCCTCTGGTTCGTATCTAGGTTGTTTCTAAGAACAATAACGCACGTGCCACGCCCATACTTTTCAATCAAACGTATATGAGAACGTATGGGCGTGGCGCGTGTGTTATTGTTCTTAGCAACAAGCAAACTTGCTCATAAATACGGGCAACCGGGGATATCCCTACTCCATTAGAAAAGTCACGCATTTGCTTCAAAAAGATGACGAGAACTGGGTTTCAGAATTTTATTGTAGAAAAGCGGGAAAATAGCTGGGGACCCTCCTGCATTAGGTGGGATGGGATGGGATATACATGAGATATAAATTCCGGTTTCAATTCGATTCCGTCAAAAACACGTAAATTTACGTGCACAATTGTACATATAGGTATGCATTAGGGCTTCCAATCCCGGGATCCCGACAAATAATGAGCATTTTCGAGATCCCGGGATTGTAAGTCTAAATCCCGGGATCACGAAAAAGTTAAATCTAAATTATTTTCTTATTTTTTTGTTAATTGGTGAAGTGTGAGCACTGTTCTACAATAAATCAATTGAGCTGCTATTTTTTATTTTTGATCAAGGATAAAATGTTCGTTTATACCAACATTTTGTTATAATAGGAGGAACAGATTTTGCAAGAAGTAGATATAATGCAATATGGAGGCAAACATCATTTGCAGCTTTTTTTAGGTCAGCAAAAAAATTCAGGCTTTATTTAAAACAGAAACAAAAACATAAACGTAAAAATTAGTGGCGGATTTCTTTACCTGTATTCTATGATGTACTTCAGAATATAAAATTTGTAAATAGGTCTAAAATACAGCGAAAAAATTATTGAAAATAAGTAGAAAATAAAGATACATAAATTAATCCCGATATATTTAAGTGTTAAATGAAATCCAAATTGTACCAAAAATGATTTGTTATTAATCGTTGTTATTAATCTTTCTCTAGTTCACTCCAATCGAACGAACGATGTCATTTCTTGTTCCGATTTTCAAGTTTCTTCCAGTTTAAGAAATTTACTTTAAACTAACGAAATATTTAGGTACGATGTTGTTCCATCATGAAGTGCATGTACGGCATAGGTTGCGTCTTGGGTAAAACATCTCGAGTTTGTATTGAGCTGTGGCAGCGGTAATATGGTCGTTTTTGCCATTTTTTCATTTTCATGGCACAATTATCGCTTTTTTTGTTTTTTTAGTGGAAATGTTGTGTCAAAAAGTGCACTGTAAAAAATGTATTTTATAATATCGGTTGGGCTATATGAACTATATTTGACATAACCGAAAGACGTACAAGTAATATTCATTTTGTTCATGACAAGAAATTGAATAGTTAATATTCTAAGAAGTTTCACTGAATATTTCATCCAATTTTCAACAATATTTAGAACTGTATACAAATCATTATATTTTGTAAACAATAATCGCTTTATTTAAAATGCAAACAATTAGTCTATTAAAATAATATACATCCATGACGTATGAATTCTAAAGTTATCCAATTTGATCTTAAAGAAGAAAGCAAAAAATCATTAAAATATTTATTGACCTTAATATAAAAAAAGGAAAATTTGACGCGATCAAATAATTTCTTTTGCCGTGACTATTCTTGGAACATTCTACAAGAACGTTGAGAAAATTGAAAATGGAAAAGCAAGTTATTATCTTAATGGAGTTTAAATTTTGTTTATTATTGATGTCAATACGCACACTTTGACACCTTTTAAACCGATAATTTAGGTTTTGTAAGGTACAATTTGAAAACGTCGATCAAGTTTCAGGGTAAAAAATATTGTCCAAACAAGTATATTTTAGGCGTTTCTTACTGCGTTTCTTCCTGCGTTTCTTACTGACTAGATTAGGTAACTTTTGGCATCCCAGGCGTTTTGATCCGCCAATTTTTGGGCTTTTTCATGAATAACCCGGGATCCCGGGATTACAATATCTTTAATCCCGGGATCAGTATTTTGTCCGGGATTGGAAGCCCTAGTATGCGTACCTACTGGAATGACAATAACCAAAACCACGGTATGATTATATTGAGCGGGATTGAAAGTCCTAGTCTGGACGGTAGTGACGTATTCAGCCACCTCAAGTTTCCATGTTGAGACTATGTTGCGGGTATAGCGAGCTTACAACAGTATGAGACAAAAGATGAAACAGGACTATAAGGCAATAAATATACAAGAATCATTTAAAAATCGCTTTGGTTAATGTAATCTTGTAATTCATCATGTAGGCATATTAGAAGCGAATAATTACCTACTTAGCTTCCTTTTCCTTTTTATCTTGAAAGATATTCTATATTGATTATGGATTACCGTTAAAGGAAGTTTTAAGTAAGTCCTATTTTACCAATAGTGCTAGGTACTGATATTTCACTAAGATCTAGTACACACCAACAATTCAATTTATGCCTTTCACATGCCGAATCGTCTGCGATTGCCACATACAACAGGCACAACTTTGATATATACAGTTACCGTTACTAAGGTCGTGCACCTTCTTTTGTTCGACAGACGTATCAGATAACCGTACGACATCGATATGTTCTTGTTAGTACAAAAGAAAACCGCAAAAAAAGGAGAACGCGTCGGACGCCTTTGTAACCTCAAATTATGTAACCGCAGTAATTATACACACCATTATAATACTAGATATTATTTTGTATTTTTGCTTTTCACCAAAGCAACGGTCTGCAAGTAAAATTATTAGGTATTCACTGCGGTAAATGAATGAATGTACATATCTTCTGCATAGTGATTACTTGGTTTTGCCGTAACAGATGCAACTTGTTCACCCACTCCATTTCCTGCCTACTTCAATGCACTTTCTTTGTCCTCCGTGGACGTGCATTAGGTTACGCAAGGATACCGGCACATTGAATACAAACCGGATCTGTCGACTGAGAGTTTATGGTTACACACAGGTGAGTAAATTATTAAGCCTTAACTACAAATCATACATATTTACTTTATCTTTTATCTATGCAATTCGTTGCAGCAATTCCTACCATGTTTAAGATTTACACGCATTCTCAGTTCCAATGTTCGGTTGCGCAACTACTACTACACTATGAATTTTAAACGCTAATTACTGTGAAATCTTGTCCGCTATCGTGTAAATGTATGATTTGGAAATTGTTAATTGCAGCTTTGGTCCACAAAGTCTACAAAAGAGCAACATTTACACAACTTAATTAGCAAAGAGCGCTCTACAAGAAATTAGCTGGTGGTATCTTATACAAGAAGTTAGGTGTTTTTTGGATTCATTCCCTTCTATTTCTTGCAGTTTAATCTGAGTACAATAAACGTTTCACCACGGAATAATAATAATCTTTATTGGTGCTATTATACATAGAAAATGTTTACACAACCCAAAAGGAAAGGCTACACAGTTCAAGCAACAATTACATCAACAAAATTGTTTGTGAGATACTCATCAAAATTGGCTGGCGATATTGTTGGTTCATACGAGTATTATGCTGATGAACCATACTCGATGCAGTGAAAGATACTGAATTTGTCTTTGCGTACATTATGCATTGTAAAATATAAACGCAAGGTAGAGTTGGCACATTAATCTTACGGAAGAGTTTTCTACAATCCTGCCTATAATCAGCCCCGCACATAGCCCTCACGCATCGGCGTTGCAATGAAAATATTTTTGTGCTGTGATTTGAATGTCCCCAGTTAAATATTGCATATGCGAAATACGCAGTTCTTATGTGCTTCAGTGACAATGTTTGACTAAGTGTTCTTAAAAAGAAAATAACTATGGCTAATTTGCTACCGAGTCAATATGATCTTCCCATCGCAAAGTAGTATCTAGTGTAACACCCAAGAACTGCACACTCTCCACGTCTGCGTTTGATGTTAAAGGATCATGACGTAACATGAATAGTAACGATGTACATTTATCAGTATTTATGCTCAATTTGTTTGAAAGAAACCACTGCTTAATTTTAGTGGCGCTTACGTTTAGCGAATCGAGAAGCACACTGTTCTCTTTATCTCCCTCAATTACGGTTGTGTCATCAGCAAACAGTATGACCTTTGAAGATGAACTAGCAGTATGGATGTCATTTATGTATAGCAGAGATAGTATTGGCCCTAGAACTTATCCTTGGGGAACACCGTTTGTACAAAGCTGGTTGGTAGAAATATTTCCGTTGAATTTGACGTATTGATAACGGTCCGTTAAGTAGGATTGAAGCAACTGTATACTGGGTTTAGAAAACTTGGATTAGTGTAATTTGTCAACAGTTTTTGTTTTTGTTAATAGTTTGATGTAAGGCACGCAACAGTTTAGAACGAGTAAGTAAATATAACATACCTATCTCGTTAACAAGCAATAGAAAACGTATTTGTGCCAAATCTTTAAAATTCTTACATTAAGTAGCTAAAAATATTTACCGGGAATAGAAATGTACACTTCATTGAAGACTGTTTACTTACTTCACCAGAGTAACATTCTTAATTCTAGTAATTATTCAGCAAATAAAATTTCTTGGTTGAAGTCAATAATCTCTGGCGTATATACGAACCTACCAACTACTTCATCCAAGTAATTCTCTCTTCGTTCGAGAGATCACTTTTCTATGTGCAAATTCAATGTGTACGTTTGTGTATAATTTTGAGTATAATTTGTGTATAAATGTTGTTTACACTTACACACAGACACACCTGCGATAAAGAAAATCTTAACATTGAGATACAACTTATACAATTTTTGAGATACATACTCATAAATAAAGTATGCTGCAAAAATATATAACACCCTTAACTGGGTTCCCGTAACATGACAACGTAACAACGTTTGACGATGTAACTTAAAATTATATAAAATATTATATTGAGATATAGAAAACGAAATCTGATAATAAAAACCTGGGGATGTCATCAAAGTTTCCAAATTTCACGTTACTAGATTTAACGATTGTGTTGTAAGTCATTCTGGACAAGAAAATAAAGCAACCATTAGGCACTTACAATTTATAGTCCGAAATTAAGAAACATATTACTACACGTAACAATTAACATTAGTAAAACTTTGCAACCGTTTCGTGAACATAAAACAGACTAATGGAACGGCGACTTACTAAAAACATGCCAGTAACTATTTGGTAACGTTTAAATTACAAAGGAGCGGAAAAAAATAGAAGTTACCGTAAATATTATTCTTGTGTCCTAAAGAAAGAATTTTAACTGTCGTCGTAGCACGTGCAAAGGCACGGTAGGACATTTACGACCCACACAATGTGTAATCTTCGACGCTGTAAAGTGCAAGTCTGGTCCCATCCCGGAACCGAGCGGAAACTTTAAAGAGGAAAGCGGGAAAAGGTTAGGAAACGGCCCAACTCTCTAAATAGACTTCGGATCAAATAAAAACGTTACAACTTCCATAAAAGAATCTCTGGAGTTAGTGCAGACGCCTTGATATAGTTATAAAGGTTCTCGAAACATTTTCGCAGCTTACCAACCATGGAGAAAACTGAGGCAAAAACTTAAACTTAGCAAAAATGTCAATATTACTATTACTTGTAGGCTTGTAGGCTAAAAATGTTCAGAGGGACTTTGAAACAAGACTCCAAAAATGCATTCAACAAAGAGGCCAGATATTTGAACATTTGTAGTGGAATACTTGCCTCTTCACTTTCTTTTTTGTTCTTGTTTATTTTCTTTAGTTTATAATTGTGTTACATTTATTTGTTGTTAACTGTTTGATTAATTATTAGAATTTAATAAATTTTGAATTTCCCATCTTTTTGCTTTCTTCTTGTGTTTCGTTAAGCAAAGCCGTGAAAGCCTACTTATTCAATATTGAAAACTTGTGGGTTGATAACTTTTATCTGTTGATGATAGACCTAATAAATTTGGCATTTCTAGAAAGCTTGGCTATCGAACTTTATAATGGTGTTATAATATACAGGCACTTCCATTTAAAAATCTTAAGTTATTTGACATTTAACATATTATTTATTTTATATAATTCATATTATAATCTGAAATCTCTCAAAAAGAGTGATATTTTTACTGTCTAGAATGAGTTTTCTCGTTTTGTTCATCTTAATTAGTTACCACAGATTTTTTTTTATAATTGCATATTTTTGACATTGATTTCACAATGTCTCGGAAACAGTTGACAACAGCCTAATATAAGTTAAAATGATTACCATAAAAATCTTCATCCAAATGTGCAAGAATATACCTGGTGTTCCATTTAAAAAACATAAGTTTGTGTTGGTACGTTGTTGTGGGGCACCGTGTAAGCATGAAAATATTTTCTTTATATGGAACTTTTATATATGGAAAAAACATGTATTTCGATTTCTTCAGGCCATTAATGTACTTTGTTCCTAGCCTGGGACAAAGTGTATATAAAAAATCCAGAAAACAAAGAAACAAAGTTTGAAAATTCTGACAAAAATGCTGTGTTATCTAAGGTTACTAAATGTAATGTAATCTTTCAGTGACTATTATTGTATTATGTAATATTAGCACTGTAATATTAGAAGGAACGAAAATTATTAGTGGAATTTCACAAAATTAATATATCCGCAGCATTAATAAATAAGAAATAATAGTTATACCACCAAAATTTCCCAATGTCATCGGGTACCTACCGGTATTGCCGTTGCAAGTTAATAGTGTTGCCCCGATCCCTAATTGTGATCATAGCTGCGGCCACGTTGATCGTTTATAACTTATGGGTTACATCTATTTACAAATAGATTTTTGTCCTAACGTTGATAGTAACTACAGTGCTACCACATGTCTGCAAAAATACTCTAGAATGTAATTTAATGCAATATACAGGCTCATTATAAATGATTATAAATTATTGTAGTCGAAGTAGGCCGTATACATGTTAATAATTTTTTTGCCGCTATACCCAAACTACTGTCGAACATGAAATAGGTTATCCAGCAAATTTAACTTTTGTGTGTAGAACAATGGTATTCCATTCAACTAGAGCGGCAACCAGAAATATTTACATTTGATATCATGGCATACTTCGACTACAATCATTTATAATAATCTTATAGTGTTAAGAATAACCTTGGAACTCGTAACATTTATTAAAATTACCTAAAATCGCTATATTATACTCGTTATATAAGACATTCGAAGTATCCGTTTATTTAACGCATGAGGAGCGCAGCGACGAGTCCCCCAAACAACTCATGCGGCAATTTAACGTATAATAATATATTATGTTGCGTTTCCAAACTGAAGACGGTACAATACGAGTAGGTATCAGTTCACGGTTCCATATATATGAACATTACTATGGATATATCGATTTGAGTTCTCATCTGTGGACGTAATAAACAACAACGAAGGCCATTCTGCGTTTCGCACTCGCTTCCTCATAGACATGCTGCATTTTAGTTCCTTTAGGGTTGAATAACACCACATAACACGGATGATAGATGGTGCATTCAATAGCATTCTACAGGTTAGTTCGCCAGTCGTCGCCGTCCACAATTCATCGAGCAATTTCGCTTTTTTTGTCGCATTAGGTAAAGTCGTAGCGACCACTGAGCACCGACATGCGCTAGTTAATTGTAAAAATGTCTCCGCGAATATAATCTAGTGGTCGCCGGCGTGTCACGTGACGCCAGTATTCCGGTCGACCGGATCTCTACGGTTGCACACACACAGAAGGGCTTGCGGAGAGATGGGATCACGTGTGCAAGGCACTGCATGGATAGAGTGCCTATGGTTAGTGACCTCTCAAGGTTACTCGATGACGAAGACTTCACTATGCGCGGAGACGCTGTGTGAAAGGTTTATTATGGCTGTTGCATTTTCACCACCACGTAGCGGTCTTCTCGGAAACGTAATGGCGCTTGTTATTTTGTGGCGGACATTCCTAAAATAGAGAACTGGCGAGCCGGTTAACTAACGTTACCGAAACATACGCATTGACCCACTAGAGAAAGCAATGAAAACATCTAAAATTTACTTTCTTATGTGAAATACTTTTCTAGGTGATGAAGTGGCATAGCAAAATGTTTAACCGAATTTTTATAAACGGATTAAAAATGTTTATTTGGCTGCTCATGCTTGTTCTGATTGTCGGCGAAGGACACTAAAGCCGGCTATAGACGTAACGCTAAAGCGTAGATTGATATAAGTGCACAGACCGAACAGCAAGTCATTGTCGAACGAACGTAAAGAGTTTAGAGATAGGTAGGTATATGACGCAGTCTTGAGTGGGACGCAACTGTGTGGACCCATCAACAGATTTTCAATTTTGTCCCCTAAAGCAAATATCGTCGTATCAGCATTTTTGCACTTCTTTGGGTAAATCTACGCCGGAACTAAAGTATTCAGATTTATTGATCTGAAGTCGGAGTGTTCTTCTGTTGAAGTCGGAAGTCGGAGAGTTCGGATTGATCTCTCGCATGAGTCCACATTGCCGTCTCCATTATATGTTTGTTGCACGTATGCATTTTAATGGTCTTATTTATAACCCCCATTCCCCCAAGTACGTAAGTTGGCCACGAGGCCAACTTTTCCACCACGTTAACCTGCCCTGAAGATGTCCCAAACCTGTGGGCGAAACGTCGGCTATGATTTGAAATATGTAGGTGGAAAATAAACAAATTACGGACTGAAAAGAAGCGCATTGGATTCATCAGACAATGACAAACCACACAGTCATAAGTTACATAGGATTCAGATTTATGTTTTGTGTTAATTTTAATAACTGGTGTCCAAACCACGATACGAAGATCTGTGTTAAGATAGCCGCCCCGCGTTTGAAATTTATGATTTTTATGCGACAAGTTCGCCTCTTTCACCTTTTAATTTATCGTTAGTAATCGGTAGTAGTAATGGTTCGTAATCATTAGGAAAGTGAAGAGATATTAGGAAGTCCACTTTTGCCGTTTGGGAGTAATTAGTTTGGCCGCAAAACGTTTATTTATTTATATAACCTTACATTTTAGTTTACCGACGGAGTTGCGGTAACGGCCGTGCTTTGAGATATGTTGTAGGTACGTATTCGTTCAGAAAACATTACGATATCATTAGGGAGGATTAAAAAGTCCACGTTTTATGTTAGGAAGTACATAGTTTAACGCAAATTAATATAAAAGAGTATTGCATATTTATGTACGATGTAAATACCCTCACTATTTAGTAGTTTAGTTTGTAGCTTACCGGCGGTAGTTAAAGACACTAATGCCTTTGTTTTGCGATATCATTAGGAAATGATAAAAGGTCCACTTTCCTGTAAAAGAGTATTGATTAAACGCAACTCAATACCAAAAATTGTACCCTAAAAATGACAACCTGTTTCAACAAACTATGACAAAAAAAACATCTCGAAGCTGCGGCGCGGTCCGCTGCTGGTATGTTACGTAAGATACGGATTTACGGTTACACTATACAGGCTGTATATTGAATGGCTGCAATAATTTCTACGAGTTATAGATCTCGAAAATAAGAGGAGTAAACATTTTTTTCTTTTCTCTATCTGGTAGAAGTTTTGAGTACCTACTCACGTGTTTGATAGGTCGACCTGCTTTTGCGTCGTTCGTGGTTGTCGGTGCGTGGTATTGTTATTTTGTGGGATCAAAATGAATGACTTCAAACTTAGTGTGCAAGATAGAATGATCATTTACGGAAAATGTGGACATGTTAGAATGTGGACTGCTGCGGACGCCGCTGTTTAGGTACAAATTGGCCGTACACGGTTTTCGGTTATTGTAAGATATTAATAATAAAGTTATTTATAACGAATTGCGTAAAATTCGCGTACTATAGATAGCACTTTTTGCAACTGAGTGATTTTTTTTTTTTTCATTAAGGTTCCTTGTATTGTGGAACAAAAAATTATATCTTCAAATTGTTGGAGTTATTTCATATAAACCCTGTATACTCTCTTACATAATTAATTATATATTAATCCTCCATTATTAAAATCTGCCCCATTGCTTTCTTTCTGCATTTATGTCATCCATCCACAGACTTCCGATTATTTTTAGTGTTTTCAGTGATAACTGATGGACCGGGAGGCGGTGGTACGAAAACGCGTCATACAGTGTCCTAGTGCTATGGATTGGAACAAAATTTTATGATCGGTACATATATGAAACGTTTCTGGGACATGGAATTTCTTTGCAGTAAAAAGTTATAGTCGATGAAAGGGGAAAATGTTTTTTTATTTTTCTATTTTTGCTATTTGGCTTATGATAAAATATTCAGCTTTTAGGGCTTATATGAACCTGAGTATTAGCCTCAAATGACGTATGCGTTGATGTTGAAATTGTTGATAAATGTCAATTCTTACACACAAATTGAGTTTTCTTAAATTATTATATCTCCTTTCTCAACATTGTATATGGGATTTTATTTTATTCGAGTTAAACTGGAATAACAATTTTTAATAACTCCAAATTAATTGTGAATAAATCTGTTCTGTTCACTACACCTTACAAACAATATAGACGGTGCACAGAGAAAATGTAGTTTTCCGATTATGCCAGAAAATGGTTATTATCAAAATAATAGCAACAATTTGATATAAAAACGGTGTATACATTTGGTTCGCAAAGTTCCATTCGAATCCGTAACTTTGACGTTTTTAATTTCACAACAGATTTTGAATCAGAGCCCATACCCCCTTATAAGCTTCCTAAAACAAGTTTTTAGCAGTTTTTGATGAGTATCACAAGAAATAATGGAACTCGAAAGAATAGTGTCCGTAAGCTAAAATAAAAGTTTGAAGCTTGAACTTCAGAGCTAGGCATCATTTCACATTTATCAACTGGCTGAAATTAAACTTATATTACACATCGTTTTCTTTACTCACAACAGATTCTTTTAAGTAGACAACTGAAATTTTGTATCATTAACTTCAAACCTATGTCTTTTTCTGTTAACTATTTGAAAGGTCAATGTTCAATCTTTCATTCGATATACGTAGATGACCATGAACGGTATAGTGTATATCTTTCTACTGAGTATATTTGTTTACTTGTTTACTTTACGTCGTACACCCAAATTTACAAACATACACGTATCAGCAATCTTTTTTTACACCGCGCCGCCCGCATCTAAATTATTGAATCAATCCATCTTGTGCACTTGTTGAAGAAGGGTGGCAATTTCCCTTCTCGTTGGTGCCTCAATAAATGATGTTTTTATGAGGAGCCCATTGGGAAACTCCGCTAAACGACCCTGCTTAGAGCTTATCTCAGTCCTTCCGATATCGTCATCTATTCCGTTCAACTATACCCTCATTTGTCATCCTTGCGACAACTAATGCCCGTGCTGTCACTTTTTCGACAGGCTCCAAGAGAGCTGGTCTTCATTATTTGTCCTTAGATAAATTGCTTTGTTTATTCTACGAGTACTTAACACAGTCGGGTCGTCGGGTGAGCAAAACAAAAAACCCTAAATAAGTAATGTTCTTGTGTTTCCTTGCGGTAGGTAAGTAAGGGTCATTTAATAGAAATCTATGGGTATAAAAGTTGACGTGGCGGTTTCAAATACAATTATAGCGAATGTTACTACTTACGGTGCATTATAATAGCAACAGCGGTACATATTTTTCGCGTGAAATGGGTCACACGGCGAAGCAGTAAGTTCTTTTTTTACTTTAACATAATAACCTCTGAATTTATGGCAGGCGTTAATGGTATTATAAGCAGCATAGCAAATGTGTAGTTTGCCCCGGCCATAAATTTGAGCTAATACTAGATAATGTATTCCTCTCCGACTCTACAAACAGGCCCGCTCGCACCCCAAACTGCGGAAACTTAAAGAATTATACAAATTCGTAAAGCATAAACTTTGCCGAAACAACAGTCCTGTTAAAATATCGAATTTTTGTGGCACTACTTCGAAATGTGTTCACTTTACGGTTAATTTAACACAGGAGTGCAAAAGTATTATCCGCCGATTACAAATATTTACAAATCAATGCCAGTAATGACACTATTTACATATTATCAGGTGCAATTATGTATATATACGGTTAGTGATAAAACTAAAATACGGTATAATCACTACACCATTGTTACTCTGAAACACTATATTTTACACGTGGTTCTGATTTTAATGTAAACCAAAATTGTTTTCAATAGAAATTATAAGCGCAAAATATAAAATAAAGCGTGCATTTATTGTAAACATTTAATAAAAATATGTGAAAAATACATAAAATATTTGAGCAATGTAAAAAATGATTTGAACATTATACAAATAAATGTGCAATAAATTTATATAAATACGTATTACACTAAATAATTCTGCATTTATATATTTCAATATTCGCTTTACACTTACATATTTGTACACTTAATTAAATAAATGTGCAATACAATCGTTACGTCTATAAAAATATAATGAGTACCTACTTTAAAAGAATATATATTTCCAATAATTTAAATAAATCTGCATTGAAAATATTGTAAGCACATTCAGTAATCTAAATTGTACCACGGGAACATTATGATGCGCCCTAGAAATAATATTAGGGCATAATATGAATAAAATATTGCTCATCATAAAAACAAATATGTAAAATATTCCTATTTATGTAATGTTCAAAATGTATTATTTTATCCACAAGTTATCCATTCTAGGGCCCAATATGAATGAAATATGGCCCATTACAAAAAAAAAATTAATGTAACTTATTCATATGTATTTAATTCAACATATTCATATATATATTTATTATAAAATACGCACAATAATTATTATTTTAACGCCCAAACTATTAAATCTGTTGCACAAAGTATTTATTTAATGACAAATCTATTTAAATAATGAACGCTTATATTGCAACCTTAAGTTTGTAGTCTACTTTCGAAACACGCTGTGGAATAACTAAGGCACTTGGATAAATTATCAAGAACTCTGATACAAAGCCAAATCCTTTCTCTTACTTTTGTTTTTGATTATTTTCGATATCTAGAAGTTGTACGGCAAACCATTGCAATTTTAAAATCCGGTTGAACCATGCAGTAAATATTAGTTAATTAAGAATATCAGATTATTGTTTTTAATGCCAATAATGATTTTATTTAAAGATAATGATATAAAATTAACAGTTAAACAAAACAGTAGAAATTGTTTTTTGTTACAATGAAACTATTACTGAAACTATATACAATAAACTCTATTATTGTCATTTGGTATTTTAGTGTACCTTAAACGTAACTGAGAGAAAAACGCAGAATTAGAAACACATACAATTTGTAACAATCAAATACATGAGCTGAAAAAGAACTAGAGTTAGTAAGCCTAGAGTACAGTAAGCCACGGAAAAGTGAATATAAATAAACAGAAGAACTCACAGTGTCAACGACTGCAATAAACTTCACCACAAAACAAGAATTTGTAAACACGTATTTAAAAGAAACATTAAATAGACTCGAAAAGACCATAAAATACTAAACATCAACCTCTCCAAAGACAAATTCTCTTTGATCTAATTCCAATAAAATAACGAGAGATGGTGTTCTTCATCCAAATATAAAACTATTTTAATTTAAAACGTAAAATTTAAAAGAATGGGTAGGCTTCCGGCAATTTGCTTAGGGAAACCAAAACAACATAATTACCAAGATAAACTATGTCAGATCTTTTGCAAACTCGACCCGCCCGTTTGTTTCTTTGTTCCTATTCTGTTTTTATAAGTTTTCTGACGTCTGACGTCAGACGTATTTTTAAGGTCACTGTTGAAGAAATCGTTTGAGATGTCAATTTCATTTCGACGCTCCAAAAATGTTTACCCTTTTTACTTTATCATAAGTACCTAGTATGTAAAGTATTGTAATCGTTTTTTTTTTTTTTTGAGATTTAAGCGGAAATTGGTCTCTTTGGGTCCCCTGAACATTTTTGACCAAGGTACAAAAAAATGTCTGTGTGTGTGTGTGTATGTGTGTACCCCATTTTTGTGACGGCGATTCTGGAGAAACTACTAAAGGTATCGGGGCGAAACTTCATATTTAGAAGTTTCATGTCCAAACTTAGAGCTGAAAAGCTTTTGGTTCAAAGGGGTATAAAGGAACTGGATGTTTCTTCTGAGCATTTTTCAAAGATTTTATAAATGAGCCGCTATTTTTGTAATTTCGTCAAAATAGTTAAATAATAAATTAAAGTAGAGGAAATACTGAATAATTTATGTCTACGATGATATTTTTTGGTAAAATTGTCTGCATGAGCAAATTCTATTTGATCGAGATCGGTCGTGTCTGCATTAATATGAAACTAGTAACCGAGGACTTGACAGGTGTAATGACAGATATATCAGATGTATTCTAATGACAGTAGGTAGTGTTAAAGGGTGACGTTTTGACAATACCTACTGTCAAAAAATATCCGCACGAAGGCGATGCGGATGCAGGACCACTGCAACTAGATACTGAGCGGGACGTCAGCGATGAAGATGACATTGAGCATGATCAACGAAGGAGACGGCGAAGGCGGTGGCGGTAGCTGCGTGTGCGTGCTGTGTTTTATTCAATAATTTTTAGATCAAAACGCATTACGTCCTTTTAAATATTTTTGTAAAGATTTTTTTATCATTTTTTCGTAGTTTGGTTTTAAAAATTCACTGGCGGGTAAATCTTAAAGATTTCAAATTTGTAAATACAATTTCGGATAAGCGCCCATGACGCAAGGCACCGTATTTTATAGCATTTGAAGTTATGTTAATTCATAATGTGTATTTTCTTTAATTAATATATTTATGTTAATGGTTAATAGAATCTCATGCAGCTAAACTATTAATTTTTTACATAGTATGATAAAGTTATGTGTCTGGCCACATCATATTTTTTGTTTGATGTTTTACATCCAAAATTTAGAAAATGTTCAAATTTAAGGCAATTTAATCCAACTATACACAACAAATAACGGATAAATTCAAAGAAAATGTTCTATATCAATATAATTTTGCCTAAAATCTTTCTCATGTCAAAATTGTTACGTAGATAGCATAAACGATGCTGAGAAACACATAACCAAGCAATCTTGCGATGTCTACATTTTTACTGAAGACCCTTAGCTTTATTGGTATTGTTATTTGTTTGAAGTTGATACAAAATTTTAAAAACGTTAATTTTCAAATCATCATACATAATTAGATTTATCGTAAACAGCCATACCTACTTGCACCGCAAATAAAAGCTATTACTATTACTGGTAATCCGAAAAATATCAAGTAGATTCCTTAGATACTAGAGAACTCCTAGATTAAACTAACTAACAGCGTATTCTTAAAACTTTACGAACCGACTTTCCCATCACGACAAATGCAGACAATTAGAATTCATAAAATTTCAACCGGAAGTGGCCAAGGTACGATTCCATGAATTTATAATCACCCTACCGGCAAGAAACAAAAATGGGAGAATTAAAGAATGCCGCTCTCGAATAGAAATTACTTTCCGCTTGTGGTAATAACTCCTCTTCAATAATGGACCAATTTGCGGTTTAATTGTTAATATCAACACTCTCGTCGGCTGGCTATTTTCCCGCTATAGATAGCCCTAATTCCAATTCACGCTCGGCTATCACTAAAAATTAATGGTCGGCAAATAAACTATTAAACTTTAAACGCGAAGTCGCTCATGGTTATACTGTCGTGCATCACGAGCACATGAACATAATAAAATCAACGTCACTTTATTCAAGAATACTTAAGTTTAATTGTAATGAAGGACATTCAATCTACAATAGGGTATTTAACTATTATCAGAAAACCATCTTAGTATGTTTATTTCTTCACTCTACTTTGTAAATGCATTATTCTCCGTAATTATATCCTCAATATTTCAACAAAAATCAGCGTTAAAATATGATTCACAAAAAGTCCCGCAAAAACGATACTTTCTGTTGTACGTAGATCACGTGATTCTTGTGACGTCACACGATACTAGATGTCCAATCGGCCCATATGGTCTGTAAGCATCGGCATCGGTGCCGTTTGCTAATTGTGTTGTATAATGTTTTGTTTTCACAATTTCTACATAAAAATGGGCAAAAATTGTGTATAAATCAACAATGCAGAAATACGTCAATAAAAACTCCGGATAAACTATCAGTAGCTGTTCCGGAAGATTTGTAACTGCGAAGAAAGTGGTTGAGACTGGCTCGTAAAAATCCAAATGAAATAAATAGCGGCCAATACAAATGGTTAATTGTTGTGAAAATTACTTCGACATAAGTAAAACTGACTAGAATTTAGTAATCTATCGTATTTTCAATACAGGTATAATCTGACAGTTTAAGGTTAGGACTAACCTAACCTACAAAGTTATGCTTACAAGGCACTTTTTACACGTTGCTTAGTTCCGGAGCGTAAAAATAAGGATTATGTTTAAAGAAGAATCCCACCATTAAAGCGTTAACCTTCGGTAGATTACCACTAACCACTTTAACAAAGTTGTTTTCTATTGTTCGTAAATCAACGTAGTAAATTCAAACGGGAGAAGCATAAGCGTACTAACGAATGACGTCACTGGAGACTGAGCCAATTACAGAGTGTTTTCAATCACAGTATAGGACGTGAATAAAATTCAATTTTAATTTTGGTTTTAAATAGAAATATTGTTATTAGGAGAAAATAACTCAATCGTCAAAATGGAAGAAATAGCAATGCAAAATGGCGTTTATGATAAAAGCTTATCTAAGGGCATACAAAATATTAACTTGAGGCAGTACAGCCTTGCAAACAGGCCACAATGACATTGAACCTTCCCATTTTAGAGTACAAAGGAAAAACAGTGTCCTAAACATTCAGGATCACTTTGTAGTCTTTGTACAAGGTATCGTAAAATATATGTTCAAACTTTGTAAACTAGAAGGAGAAAGGTAGTTGTCTAGTTCTTCTATATATACAGGCTGTGCCATTTAAATTAATATGATCAAGGATTACCTTAAACTCACAACATTACTACAATTAAGTTAAATAAAAAAAGTTATAGGTGAAACGTAATTGGTTTTAAAATAGCTATCCAATGATACCTCATATGGAATGTGATACCGAATATCACCAACGAGCGGTTCAATTAACACTTCAGTGATGTAAAATATAAAAAGAAAACAAGTTAGATGTAATTTTTGTAAGCGGAATAAAGGAGATCATTTAGATTTAACGCAAATACATACACACAAACAAATGGTTGTCTAATCACAGTCTCACAGAAGAAATCACAGTCAAAAAACAATCTCATATTAGACTGAAGTAATGATGATAATCAACAGACACACGGGTGTCTACTAGTTGTGTCTGTTGATTATCATCATTACTTTAGTCTAATATGAGATTGTTTTTTGACTGTGATTTCTTCACTCTGACAATTTAGGATTGAAAATGGTCTAATAAAAATATATGGTAAGTTTACTAAAACAACACGTGACATGGCCTATTTGTCTATCCAAATGTCTCTCAGGAGAAGGAAAACAAACATACACACATATGTAGGTATGTACATTTGAAGCACATTGGAACAATAAATAAACACCTGCGGGAAGTGACGATTATTGAATTAAAATAGGACTGGGAACGCAGATGAACAATAAAGTGGACCCGGAAAGTGAATTTTGCTTATATTAAAAGTAATCGGTAATTGGAAGTATGAAGATTAGGTTTGGTACACCTTTATGATTTTTTTCTCAATTTGGTGTTCAACATGATATAAGATTGCTTTTTACAGCAATTTAAGCGACGATTCTACAAATGCGAAGTTAGTTTGTCACATTAGTTGTAGGAAAATCAGCGCAGAAGGTATTTTGGCAATTTTCAACTAATATTTCAGCGAGATTTGGCATTTCATTCCATTAATCGTATATAACTCTAAGCGGATCCGTGGCTTAGTGGGGAAATTCACAGCCGTACGGATTTTTGAAATACGTGGCATTGCTGGGGCGATGATTCAAACCCGGCCGAAGGCAAGATTTTTTAATAATTTTTTTTTATGTTTAGTTAAGCCCTGTTTTATACAAGGTATTATTAATTTTATTTTCAATTTTGCCGTAATATACGGCCTGTTTTTTTATCCGCAATTACGAATTAGAATGTTGATTTACTTGTTTATACTAAAAATAAGCAATTACGTTTACTCGGATAATTATCAACGTCATCACTTGTTTATTTTGTTATACATCCTGTTTGACAAGCGCCACAAAAAACGTTTGAATATTGAATGCTGACATCTGCAATAGTTCTGTCTGGTTGCGGACTTCAATAAAGCGAAGTGGTGCATTAAAATCCGTTTAAAAATCAAAACGAGAGTCCATGAAAGTACTAATGCTGGTATGGCGTGCGTTTTCCTGCATGGCAATCAATATTTCAACGTGTTTTATAACGCTCCGTTTCGTCACACTTAGGTAGTAAATTCCTTCAAGACGTAGGTACCGAAGAAAGTTAGTTATGTACCCAACAACGGCCGCCTTTGCAGACCAGAGTGAATCATTCAAGAGTTACACAAATAGAACATCTCCTCTCCTTTTTAGCACTCAAGAGGGCGCTATAGCTACTAGAAGGCAGCAGAGCAGTTTTGTAATAATTAATGGAACAGTGGATAATATACACTACCTACTGTTTCGCGAGTAAACGTATATTTAATTTAACCAGCTTTTAATGTGAACTTTTAAATTTCATACTGAAACACAGCAGTTTTTTATCCGCTAAGTCAGAGTTTACTTCACTATATAAACTATGCAAACCAACAAAAAATAGAAATGAAAAGTAATTTTGGTTCCTCAGTGGAATCTAAATCATTCAAACATCGTGTAAACTGCGTCAAAAACAAAATATTTGGTAAAGCATTGTTAGCCATATACCGGATAATCTCTTATGTTTGTCAAAAATGAACAAATTAAGAATATCAATAATGTTGAAGAGGAAGAGCAGCAGAAGAAATAATAAAGAAGTAAATACCATGAAATAAAACAGTCACACATATTTGCTGTGGACATCTTCATATACGTACTTCATATATAATTGAGAAGTACGTAAACTAAAGTAAATAATCTAACAAAAAAACGTTATAAGTAAAAGGGAAAACGTTAAAACCTGGTGAACATCAATATCCCTAAACAATGAAACAATATGAAAATTCTCTTTATCAAATTGTGGTAGAAATATATTTCATATTTTTTTCTTAAAAAGTGGCCCAGAAAATGTATAATTTGACTCGATAAGGCTAGCGTGCTTAATAATTTTTCAAACATTTCTCTCAAGCGGCAAAATGTATAGGTATAAGAAAATAAAAAAAATAAATATAAATGTATAAATACATAATATATTGTAGATGCAGCTTTATATAATGTCAACTATGATCAGAAATAAAAAAAAAACTAAAACTACACTAAAATCAATCAACTTTTCAGTTGACAATTCAGATTCGAATATGTGTTTTTCCTATTAAACGAATTTCAATTAAAAATTGTAAAGTGGCTAGTAGTTTTGGAAAATCAAAAATGCGAGAAAAGCTATTGGTGCCTAGTCAACTCACAATTATTTCTTTCTTGAAATTCTGATTACACCGAAGAAATCAAAGCAGAATCAGTTGATTTTGTGATGTTTTTGGTCAGTGTAGTTAGTCATTTAGCTTCGGGTATCCTATTTTTGACAAATTCAGTAAATGGAAATAAAGTAGTCCAAAAATAAAATTTATTATACATTTATTAAAACAGTAACACCACTTAATTTTTCTTTTGTTTGTTTGACAACTGATCACAGCTTCTAAATAATTTTTAAAATTATAAAAAATAATATAATGTAATATGTATAATATACTAAAATAATAAATAAAGTAATACTAATAATATCATTTAATATAATAAATAGTTTAGAAAATAAATTGCTTGCCGAATAATCAATAATCAATAATAATATATATGGATACAAACAAAAATTACTTTCCTTTGAAGTAATATTTTAGTTTTGATTTTAAAAAAACGTTTCTTTACACCAATGAAATATAATTTTGATTCTAACATATAAATTTGTATATAAGGAGAGATTTATTTCGCTTAAAGTAATATTTTGTCTTTGGCTTTAAAATAGGTTTACTTCCGCCAAAGAAATCATATTTTGATTCAAATAAATATATTTTTAATGTCATCCAACTGTATTGTTAGATGGCGCTGTAAACTCTCTCCTCGCACTTCGTACATATCGAGAGTATAAAGCCGCGTGATCGACAGTATTGAACTTATAGAGTACAGTGCCTGCAGGTTCAAGTTGCGATTCCAAATCAGAGTACACTTTACTAACTTAACCTTGACTATATGTTGGGTTGGGAAGACCAAGCACTGGTCGAGGATGTGCGACATCCCAAAAAGGAGGTGACACATGGCGAGGCTTCCGAAAAATTCTTGTCTATATTCCTTCAACAAATTAATAATTTTAAGCATTTTAACTCGACCAACAATTTCGATAATTTAAAAAAATTTAATCCTTTCACTCAACACAATCATAATTATTTGAAGTAAATAAATCTCATTTCTTATAATACACAAATTGCAAACTTTGTAACTGGAAACGTAAGTTGTAAGTTGTTTGACACAAATCAACGTTCTTTCTACCAAACAAATATTTCAAATAAATGCGTTTTTATCCGCAAATAAATATTCCTTTGCCTCTATTGAAACAACAAATTTCTTTGAGACAATGTATATTTATTTGAATCAAACAAAAATTTCTCTCTGCGTACTTATCTAATAAATCGTATATAATAATAAGTGTATATCTGTACATATAAAATTTTGCAAAGGTACCGCTTGAAAATAACGCGAAAGAAATTTATTTTCTAAATGATTCTGGCTGTGAAAGCCTATGTACTTATCTAATACACAGTATATAACAATTGTATTTCTGTTTATATACAATTTTGCAAAGGTGTCGCTTAAAACTAAAAGAATTTTTAGAAAATGAAAAGGACTCCAACTAACGACACCTAATATATGTCTAGGGTTAGGTGGAAGATCAGTCCTCGGACTGAACTTCGCCCTTTATTATTATTGTTATTATTAGGTATTATATAATAAAATGCTAACGTGGTCTGTCTGTTCTCTAGCGAAGCGAGCTGACCGCAGTCCCGAGATCCCTATATCGTGTGCGGATTCATACCCCGCTCTCCCCTCACGTATTATTTCCAAAACACAGCAAAACTAAACTTTGCACAAAAGTATGCAAATATTAGGTACTTTTGTGTCGTTTTTATAATACTTGATTGATTGATTGAAATGGCCCACCTGTATATTATTTTTATTACAACTCCTTTTTGTGACGTATATTTATTTTTGGAGAACGAATATCTGCAAAAATACCCAACAAATATCGTAAAATATAAATTAAAACTGTTGATAACTAGACACTAAACGACTAAACTGCATTCAAACAAATTTTGAGGAAAATTCTGGGATTTAGATACATTGTTTTGGGGATTTCTGCGAAAGTGTAAAAAGTGGATTTACCGGAGATTGTAACCTGTTTGCTCCTCAAATATCGTAGACAATACCGGCCGTAGTACCGTATATTTACTAAACTTTTTAATAAAAGTAAAAAAAACAATAACTTGTTGGAAAAATTTAACTCGATCAAACGAGATAAATATCCTTCGCAGTTTTGCGTTACTACTTACATTAGCATCTAATTAGTTTCGGTATCATCTGGTTTCAAGTATACCTACATGGGTGCGGAGATAATTCTTCATAACTAGTTTCTGTCTTACCTGTAAAAAAAGAAAAATTGGATTAGTTCAAAGCAAACACTTTAACTTTATAAGAAAAAAATAACAAATAAGCGTTATTTCTTAGTATGAAATTGAACACACTAGTCTTCTCTCTTAACATCCCGGCAACGTTATCAATTTTCAAAGCATAAGTACCTACCCACTTCTTAAATTGTTTCTCAATAAGGGACAGGCAGGTAAGGAAATATAATGATACAGGGCGTAACGGGCCCCCATTATGCAAAGGAGTTGAGCAAAACTTTGCGAGACAGCGGTAACTACAAGGAACCCACGTTAAAGAATATATGCAGCCCCATATTTTATCATATAACTTTTAGTTCTTTGACTTCCTATTCGTTATGTGAAAGTGTAAAATGTAACCCTCTTATTTAGAAGGAAATTAGATGGAACTGCATAAAGCCATCCTCATTTACCAACTTGCTCTTATCTAAAACGAACCCCAAAGTAATGTTACTTATTTTCAACGTTTCTACGTACTCTTAAGCTTCGTCGTTACAAAGTAATTCAGTAAATTCTTTTCGAGCTTTTTTACGCATAGGGAATTCTAAGGACACGGGTTCTTAGGTGATCTAAATTTAAAGGAAACGGTTCTTTCGCGTTTCTGTCACTAAGGTGGCCATAAAACTTTTAACACATGGGATAAGGTTGTACAATTCTGCTCGATACCGGTATACAGGTAAATTGGTACAGTTTAAATATTTACTGATACGACTGTTCCCAATCGAACAGCCGTCTGACTGTGTAAACAAATTTGCTTGTTTAATTGGTTCATTGCTAGAGACTATAATTTAGGAATCATGTTACAAAACTCGCATTACGAACGCACGTAAACTGTATACATCGAAAATTATGATAATCGAATTATTACGTACACTGTAAACACTGTGCATGGCTCATCATCATCATAACCTATTAATTAGGGCTGCCATTCGGGTTAGCACAAAACCAATTTCTTGAGCACAATCAATTTTGATTACAATGTTTAATGAGACGAAGTCCATCGATTCAAATGAATTAAACAAAATTGAAACTGTATTTTATTTAAAAGAATACTTGGATACATCAAGTTTGAATAACGAAACTAGTACATCAATACTTTAATTGCCTTAGTAGTGGCATAACAGTTTTAGATCCTTATAGCATTACATCAGAAAATGTTCGAGAAACTGGCAAATAAAAATGGAATAAAACTCTAGTGGAAACCCAACAACTTTCCGGATGCTTCGGACTCGTATTCAACGCAAATAAATCTATTGAAAAACCTATTCAGTTCTCATATTCAAAACCCATTTTCCACGTAAACTTTTATTCGAAAATTTTCTCATGTAATGCCATAAAATTGTTAAGACACAATTAAGAAAATTAATTAATTATTAAAGTAAATACAGTGTCCGGCACTAACTTGCACAAAAACGGGAGAAAAATTTTAACAATGAATTTTTCAGAAAATTTTATTTCGGTAAAAAGTTTTGGTATTATCCTAAACCTAAAATGCAAACCGCAAGATATAATTATCTGGTTGCGTATACCGGTTGCTTCAAAATTACGAAAATGACTAAAGATAAAGTACCTTTATTTTTAAAGATAGGCAAAAATTTTATTTTTAAACGGTATTTAGAAACATTAGAAGGTATCAAGTACGAAATTAGAAACACTTTGGTAAAATTTTTTTAAATCACAAGCTAACATAAAACCAACCTACAAGCAACAAAAACAGGAAATTATTTCTTTTATATATTAAAAAGATAACACATTCTAACATTTTGTTTTAGGTAATGAATAAAGAATTGGGCAAAAATACTAAAAGTAGTACAAAAACAGAAATTTTTTATCAGCGACACATCACAATACAATATTTTACTCAATGTGGCCTCCGCCATTTTCAATTCATAATATTGTACGTTTGTTCATCTCTTTATGCATATTTCTGAGCATTTAAGGACTTATAACGTCTCTAAAGGGCCGTTGTATGTACACATGTTGCTTTAAAGTGCCCCAACTAAAAAATCATTGGAGTAAGGTCGGGCGACCTCGCTGGCCATGGGTTATTCGAATGTCTTCTTATCCATCGGTTTTGAAAACTTTCGTCTAGCCACAATCTCACTGGTACTGTTGAGTGAACTTACTGAAAGAGCATATTTCACCGAATATCTAAATATCCAAATAATCGGATAAGAATATTTGCTACATTTCCAAATATCCTTGGGAGCTTAAAGCTTCGCGAAAAAATACAGGGCCGACAATATGTTCGTTCAATATTTACCAAAAGGAAAAGTCCAACAGTGAATTTAGGTCTCTATCTTGTAATGTATTAACAAAACGGTGTTTGTATGCTTAAATTTTTTTAAGCTTTTCCAAATCGAACGTTCTGACATTTCTGTTGTTTCTTGTCTATGAGATAGAGACATTCTTGGGGCTTCCACGACGGAGAAAAGAACATTCGGGGAATTTTATTCATTTATTGCACTTCGTCTGCGCGATACGTTTTTCCTTTCGTAGATGGCCCCAGTTTGCTTAAACCTTTTAACGACTTTCGCTACTGTTGAATAATTTAATTGTTTCCTTGGGTGCCTTCCATTAAAAATGATAGCAGTTTCCCGACAAGTGTGGTGATTGTCGTCATATGTTAACACAATTTCTATTAGTTGTTGCAAACGCAGTACCATCGCTAGTTCTCAAATTCTGCACGCTGTAGAAATGTAAATGTATTGAGGTGACTTAATTTGCAACTTGTGCAACTATTGTTGGTTATATCAAACTAACAATATTGTGGTCTCGTTAACGTTAATAGGAAACACTAGTCAAGTAATATATTTTTGGTACTTTCTGAGGTGTCAAAATTACTGTAGGTACTCAGGTCGCAGTCTGTTTAACATACATTTAAAAATGCATCCAAAACATCAACCCCTAAATGATCCGAAATGTGCATACGGAGATAAAAAGATTTTGATTGAATACATTAAAAATTAAAGAGGCAACATGGACTAAAATGTTAGTTTGTGTTGTAAATGTTTTGATAATAAATTCCTGTTTCTAATAGTATTAGTATCATTGTTTTTGCTTTTTCTCTTGGTCAGTTATGTTTGAAATGTTAAACTCGGTTGTTACTTTTGGTATTGTTTTTATTTATTTAATTTATAAAATTGATAAACATGTAAGCTCGTGATTAAAAAAATCTTACGAAAGTATTTCTAATTTCGTATTTGTTACCTTATATTTTATGATGTTTCTAAATACATTTTTGGAATAAAATGTTTGCGTATCTTTAAAAATAAATGTACTTTACAATTTAGTAATTTTCTTAATTTTGTAATACCCGGTATACCTACGCAAGCAGATAATTATATCTTGATGTTTGCATTTTAGGTTTAAGACAATACAGAAACTTTTTACTGAAATATGAATTCTCTGAAAAATTGATAATACAAAATTGTCCCATTTGTGTCCAAGTTAGTTCCAGACACTGTATGTTAAAATCAACTTTTAACAAGTTGAAATAATAACAAGAAAATACGATTGAAGAAATTCGAAAAATGGTCAAAAATTAAATAATTTAATAAATAAGTAAGGTGTATTTTGATCCAAACGATGCGCTTTTTAAAAATAATGAGTGTGTTGAACGGCGGAACATGTAAACCGACTAATTCGCACTACTTCGCACTCCTACACTTGTTCTCCGCGGTATTACGTCTTGAAAAAAGAAAAAACGTTTTTTTCGCCCCACCCTATTATACAGTACCAATACTGATGTATAGAAAACGGGTGTATAGAAAAAACGATTTTGGAAATTCAAAATTTAAATGATAAAAAGTTGTCCCTATGGACCTACATATACTACAAAAAAAATTGGCGCAAGTAAAAAATATTTAGGTCTCCCGCAGAAGGCCTAAAGTGTAGAATTTTTTATCAATGAAAGATTGAGTGATTTTTCTTTTTCAAATGCAAAATGGAGGGTCCACTGGGACAGCTTTTTAACAACTTGAAATTTTGCATGTCGAAAAAAAACGCTTTTTTGATACGCCCTAATATACAGGCTCTGAAATACACATGTGTTTTTCTGTATTTCCAAAATTGATAAGGATTATTTTGCACCTAAATAATTTATTAACGACCCAGCCAGTTCCTTTGGCTGCTTTCTTAATTGTTTCGACATTGTGTTACAACCGTTGTGTTGATGTTCCTGATTGACAGACAAATTCCCAAGTGATAATGAAAGACTTGTCTTAAACAAAGTATATTCTCTGGATATTTTGGTATAATCTGCCTACAAACATTCCTGTTTCAAATTATTGTTATTCACACAGACATCATTATACTTCAAATTGTTCATGTATGCATCCGCGTAAAATTTAGTTTTGTAATTCACAGAGAATAGTATCATTATATAACCAGTGTTTTGAGATATTGTGTTGTGAATTATCTACAATTTTTATATATGTAACTTGCACTTTGCTTTCAGCGTGGGACACCAAGTACCATAAGAATACTTTACTGTAAACATTTTGATAAAATAATTACTGTACGATATTCCAGAAGCAATTTAGAAACATTATTTATACATTCAAATTCCGTTAAAAAACAACATCGGCAGATGTAACTGCGGCGTATCACTTCACCGTCTCACCCTGTATGGATTATTCGAAGAACTAGAGCCAATTAGACAAAACCAATTATATACCTACTCTTATCACAACTATTGTATATTCCGATATTTTGAGAAAATCTTCTGCTGCAGAATATTTGTTGCCCAGTTTTATCAAAATACACTTTCAATTTCCGACCTTTAATTGTTTTTGATATAATCGTCGATATTTGCTTGTATTTAATGAAGCCCCCATATTTCTCTTACTGATATTTGTAGATATCTTTATTATCTTAAACGTAGCTACCTCCAACATAACAAACAATGGCATTTCGTTGTAAATAGGAACTAACACAAAACGTGAATGTAATATTCTCTTGTGTCACTTCGCGTGTGTAGCGTGTTCGTTGAATGACGAGGCGAGGACACATTTAGAAGACATACCTATGTCATTTTAGTTTTGGTAGGCAAAAAACTATTACAGATAATGATGTAGAAAAATGCGATTAAATTGCTGTTGCATGTCCTTTTTTTATGTTGGCCATATGCGCCGGGAGCTAGGCGCCATTTGAATTGTCGATTTGTGGTTATCTCAAAAACTTTCTCAAACAATAATCTTTGAAAAATA
Organism: Melinopterus prodromus; assembly: GCA_964023965.1. NCBI lineage: Eukaryota > Metazoa > Arthropoda > Insecta > Coleoptera > Scarabaeidae > Melinopterus > Melinopterus prodromus. The sequence continues at coordinate 45,952,608 of OZ030392.1, forward strand.
GTACCATCGTCATAACTTGTTCATAATTTTTTACTGAACTATAACATTTCTAACTTTAAGTAAATTATTTTTTTTAATTGCGTGAGACACCCTGTATAGTAGTTCCTCATATAAGAATAAATACTACCAACTGCTCAATTACCACTCATGGAATGGTGGCCATGTTTCTTCTAATATCTATAGTATAAATCGTTGCAAATGTTTTATAAACTTGTAATGCAAAACTTGTTTACAATCTCTAACTTTACAAGTGAAATAAAAATGAGTAAATGTTGGTCATTTTTCAGCAGTGATAACCATAAAATGCTTTCAAAGATATAATCATTTTATACACTCAGCAGTTTCGCCTGGTCTCGCTTGATGGCAGATAATAACTGCGTTATTAAATGTCATCGTTCCGAGAAGAATATTACTTTCTAACAGCACAAGGAATGGTGACACAAACACACTTATTTCCGTTATTCCTTTCATTTAAAAATGTAACTCCTTAATTTACTTCATAAAAACCGAGTATTATTCAAAATATCGATTGTATTTGTATGCACCAACCGACTAGAATTTGCCTCTAAACTAAACTAGCCGGTGCTTCGTTTATTTGATGCGTCCATGCATTAAATTGCATTGTCTCAGTCTATTGGATACGCCGGCATCTCTTTCTAGCTAAGCTGATGCTAATAAGCAACCACCGGATGTACTAAAGCGGATCCACTCTATCTCCCCAGGGATTCAAGCCGGCTCTAACTATTGCAACTAAAAATAGATCTATAAAGTGTATTAGAGAATTCTTATTGGACAATTAACTTTACAATGTACTATAAGTATTATGTACAGAGCATGTAGTAAACAGTTTTACATCAAACTGAATAGAACATGAGACAAAAAGAACATGGTTGCCCGATTGGGTGATTTAAGTATGTACCTTGATTTTATCCAACAGTTTATCAGATTGTACTGAATCTTTGTGGGCTAGTTTAGCAATTTTGAAACATTTTCTATTATGTTGATCGTTGATCGACGCAGTATGATAAAGTAACAAATCGTGCCGGAAAAAAATGAGCTTTTAGCGGAAGTAGGTCTTTTTGTGTCCCCTGATCATTTTTGATCAAGGTACAAAAAATTGTCTGTGTGTGTGTGTGCATGTGGGTATGTGTGTGTGTGTATGTGTGTATGTGTGTACACGATTATTGTGGCGACGATTTCGGAGAAAGTACTAAAGGTATCGGGACCAACGTTCATATTTAGTTTTATGACCAAACTTATAGCCGAAAAGCTTTTTGTTCAAAAGGGTCCAAGGGAACTGGATGTTTCCTCTGAGCAGTTTTCATTGATTTTGCAAATGAGCCGCCATTTCTGTAATTTTGTCAAAATAGTTATTATAAATTAAAGTAGAGGACATTTTGTATAATTTATGTCGATGACATTTTTTGGTAAAATTAATAGGTTAGCGGTATGAGCAAATTCTTTTTGATCGATATCGTGTCTGCATTAAATCTTAGTTAGCGAGGATTTCACAATTATTTTCATTCTGACAGTAGGTAGTGTCAAAGGCTGGTTCTTTGACAATACCTAGTGTCAATAATATCCATATACGTATTAGGGATTATACGGAGCTTGTCATATAGCGCCAATGTGTAGTCTCGGTTCCAACAATGTGAGACGGAGATATATATATATTTTGGCTATCGATGTGGTGCCCGGGATCAAACTGCGCATGCGTGGCCAGTAGTTATTAGGATCATCGACAGATGGCGCTATTGTAGCTTAAAGTGCGCAGTCGGTATTACCGCGGCCGTTACCCGGTAAAACTCGGCATCACTAACGCCAAACCAGTGTCATCCCATAGATAACCCTCTACATGTGGCAGCTGGTGGCAGCACTGTGGCAGCCTATGGATCCAATCCAGCCAATCGAATCCACGAACTTGACGCGTGCGTAGTGTGTCCAGTGGCACTACGTCGGATGAGATAGAGATGTATGTTGGAACAGCCTGCTGTTACCAACATTCTTTATATTTTTTGTATTTATATATTATGAAAATATCTGTCAAATCCTGGCTAACATGTTTTATTTTAATGCAGACACGATCTATCTCGATCAAATAGAAACTCTTGCAGCTAAACTATTAATTCTATATATTGTAAGATAAAGTAATGTGCACAGCAGATTAATTTAGCAACGTCAGGATGTTAGCGTCCGTAATATACATTCTAGCCGTATCATTGCTCTTGTCATACACAATCCTCTTCAGAGCATCATAATTTCTCTGCCAATGATGCTATTTTGATGATCTAATGATAATAAAGTAAAGTATGTACTTAAAATGTACGCGAAACACGTATTCATAGGCAACAAAAAAATACGGACGCTTTTTCATTATCACAGTTGGCAATAGTCAAAACAATGAAAATGTTTGAAACCCGTATACCTACTAAAATTACTTTAGTCACTTGTTCAGTTAATTGCTAGACTGCGTAGTACATAATTAGCAAGAAATTTTTATTTTTGTTTAAATCATTATGTATTCTTTCTTAATCATACGTAGCATGACAAAATATTGTAATCGTGTCGAAAAAAATGAGATTTTAGCGGAAATATATCCTCCTTGGTCCCCTGAACAATATTGACCAAGGTACAAACAAATTTCTGTGTGTGTGTGTGTTTGTGCAACCGTTTTTTGTGGTGACGATTCCGGAGAAACTATTAAAGGTATCGGGACAAAACTTCATATTTATAAATAAGTACGTAGGAGTTCACGGCCAAAATCATTTAGAAAATAAACTACTTCCGGGTTTTGCCGTGTGTCAGATTTGTAAATGTGACGTTTTGCGAACCATGTTGCTCGCTTCTTCAAAGCTAATTGAAGACAGAATACCGATCTCGATAGAATCTCATGCAGCTAAACTCTTAATTTTATTACAGTATGATAAAGTCATGTGCCTGGCCACATACTTTTCTCAAATGCTCTAAAGTGAACAAGCGTTACTACTTCATATAACGCAATATAGGTTCCAAATGACCTCCACTACCCCTTACTACACTTAGTCGAACTCACCCTGTATAAAACACGAAGTTTCGTTTCTGGTTTAGATGTCGGCCCCCATGACACCGATTTTCATGATTTTAGTTTTAGTTTACTCCTGGTATGAGTCCTGTTGAATATACGATTAAGTATGGTCGTTGTTCGTTGTTTTCAAACGCTGACAAAATTACGAAGGAACACCAACTTGTTTCTATTAATAACAAATGTATCCAATTATATAGTTTAAACCTATAATAATAGTTACTATATATTTTATTAGCAGTGGTATGATTTACTGTTCCAGTTGTTTGTCAGTTTTCTGTTCTTGCTGATATTCTAACCAATCCAAAGTAAATTAGGATTTTTAACGGAATTTATAATACCACACATTTTGTCTGTATTATAGTTAAAAATCGGCCTGTATTGCGGTGGTGGTACAATGTGATATGTTATGACGACAACATGCAACGCCATCTGTCGGTCATATGGTTGTACGCTAACAATAAAAACTATCCAACGACCAGTACAAAGATGCAATTAACGAATTTATTCACCGTAGAAGTAATTCTCAGAAAGTACAAGTCGACAATAAGCACCGGTATAACTTTTTCGCAGGCGTTTGCGTGTGACCGAGGATTGCTTACATGAATCAGGCGTTGAGATTGAGATATGCAAATACGGCGGAATTATTTTAGAGCCGGAGCGACAGGCAAACGCGAAAAAATGCTAGTGTATGCTCGCGAGCAAATGAAATTGTCGGGAAAAAATCCGGGAAAACAAAAGCCACGTCCGGTTACGCTCTGATTGTTGGACGCGGGCCGTACGAGACCGCTGGCCCCGCGAGGGTGCCTTTTGGGGTTGACCTTTACGGCGATTTTGCGAATTACCGTTACGTTTTCCACTGCTAAAGTAAACCCGGCAGGCTGAGGACGGAATAACTTTCATGTTAGTTTTAAATTTTTGGACCCGGCCGAAAGGGTTATGAAAAATGCATAACCTTTTCCAACGAATTGAAATGTGATATTTTCATTTCAAAAGATCGTCTAATATCGAAGGAAAAATTATCATTTCGTCAAATTTGTAGGAAATACTGAAAGTAATATTGGTCCGGGTAAACAAAAAACAGAACTTGACACAGAAATAGAAAGTAGAGATAGAAAATCAAAACGGTTGTATTTTTTTCAACACCCTGTATATAGATAATTGGTATTAACCAAGAAAATGTCCATGCTGTTATTCTCGTACACATATCCATATTCAAAGAGTCGTGGGTCGAACTAAGGGTTTGCGGTTGCAATCACGATAAGAAAATAACGCAATGTGAATAATAAGAGAAGACGAGGTATGAATAATAAGATACCAATGGGAATAACATTATGGTTTTTACTGTCTGTTGTCTATTGTAATAGACGACCTTGGCCAAGAGTATTAGGAACCCCAGTTTCATACAATATCTTATACGGTTCGAGCTAAGAACTAGTGGATGCTGTGGAGGGAGATTTTTTTCAATCCTGGGAATAGGGAAAAATGAAATTTATACAGTATGTAAATATATAAATCAAATAATATAATAATGTATTTCTCGTTTTGTAATTAAAAAAAAATATATAAAAGTGCTCTGGGTAATTCTGCTGCAAGTAACAATTCTGTTATGTTTATAATTTTATCGGCATTGTTGACTTTCAAAAACATTGTTGAAAATCATGAAAACTATTGATAACTATAATATACCGGGTGACCCACGGCATAGGTACTCCCGGTTATTTTTGTTGTTTACAAAGCTGGACGAATGAAATTTGGGAATGTGTTAATAGACAAAAAATGTCGGAAAAACATTTTTCCGACACAATGATGCTAAATTCTTGATATTTTGCTGATAATCGTAGCTTGAAAATGATGTTTAAGGGTACTTCCTTCGAACAGTCCATTGAGTGACTTTGACGTACGCTTACTTGGATCATTAGGCCAATATTTTTTTCGATTTTCTTGCTTCTAACGACATTTTTACGCTAAGAATTTCAATAAAATATCAAGTATTTGGTTGCATTGTAATCGGAAAGATTTTTTACCCGTGAAAAAAATGACTCATTGGCCAAAAACCAATTAAATCATGCTAGAGTGATGCAGTGTCGGCCAAAATTGATTTAGTTAGTGTTTATTGGACAATTTTCGACTATTTTCACCAATTCCTAGCCACCTAGATTAATACCAAAAAATTATTTTTGCGTTGTCTTGGTGATAAAAATTGACGATCGATATGTTTTTGTGTTCAGAATGTCATCCTGATTGACAATATCTCACAAAGAATATAGGGTGCCATTTAAAATTTCAATGATGACGTCATTTCCAGAAAAACCGGAAGCCATATCAAGAGTATCCCAAAGAATTGCATTTTTTGTCTATTAACACATTAACAAATTTCATTCGTCCAACTTTATAGACAACAAAAATAAACAAGAGTACCTATGGCGTAGGTCACCCGGTATAATATTATAAAAAGTCAATGAGTGTGCCATCACGCAATGTTTTCGAAAAAATTTAGATCAAACTAGAAAAAACGTGATTTTGACGGGTTTCTAGCGGCTCAACCCAACGTCCCAAAATCTTGAGGTCCAAGGTAAATATAAAACCAAAATCCTAAATGTTTTTGAAAGATTCTTAAAGCATTGACAGCGTTTGAAGCATAAAGGTAGTATAATCATGATGTAAATTTGACTAAAATTACTAATTCTACAAATTACTTATTCTACACCATATACGATGTTATCCTCAGATGTTTTTATCTCTGTGCGTTGGTTTGTTTATGATAAATTTGCAAAAAAGTGGTAAATATAAAAATTCGTCGACCACAGTCGGAGATACCGGAAGTATAACAACAGACTTCTTCCAGTAAGGTTGCCATGACTGTTGTTTACTAGATTGGAAGCCATGTACATACGTCGCTGTCGTTGTTGTCTCTCATTTCCTTTTTTGGCAGTTTAAAAAATATCTTATCCGGCGTGTCTGCTGATTAGCTACCACGCTTCGGCACACCACGAGCTCTATAATTTTGTATTTTTATACTTGCTTCCCGTGACATCATTAGAAATAATTCTCAATCAAATTTCAAAACGACTGAAGCCAATCTTAGATGAAACAAACATTATACCCGCCCATCAGTTTGGATTCAGAAACAAACATTCGATAATTGATCATGTGCACAGAATAACAATGTTAATCGAAGGAACTAGAAGAAAAAATGGTATGCTCTTCTCTATATTCCTGGATGTGGCAAAAGCCTTCGACAAAGTTTGGCATGAAGGTTTACTTTATAAGCTGGATCGGGTACTACCCTTCGAGTGTAGCCAACTATTAAAATCATATCTTGCTGAGAGATACTTCCTTATAAAGCAAGATAATGAGTACCCAACTCTTAAATGTATTAAAGCTGGAGTACCACAAGGTAGTGTACTTGATCCAATTCTTTACCTTCTATACACACATGATTTTACGCAACCAGATGGTGTTACCGTTGCCACGTTTGCTGATGACACTACTATCATGGCAGTAGATACAAATGTTGGAGGAGCAACACTAAAACTGGACAATGCTGTCTACGATATTAGTGATTGGATGCAACGATAGCTAATTACATTGTACGAAACCAAATCCGTTCACATAAATTTTACCAACAAGCGAATACAATACGTTCCAGTTAAAATAAATAACACCACCGTACCCTACTCGAACACCGCAAAATACCTCGATATGCCGCTAGACACCAAGCTCCGCTGGAAGGCACATGTTAAAAAGAAACGAGAAGAATTGGGCATAAGATACAAAAAATGTACTGGCTTATTGGTAGGAAGTCGGCTTTGTCGACATAATAAACTCCTGCTATACAAGCAGATACTTAAACCTGTGTGGACCTATGGTATCCACTGTGAGGCTGCACTAAGCCAAGCAACATCACCACCATTCAACGATTCCAAAATAAGGTGCTAACTAAGAAACATCGAGGGTGCACCTTGGAATATAGGAAACAAAAATCTCCACAGGGATCTTGAGATGGAACCAGTAACCGATTAAATTTGAGAGTTTGCCGAGAATCATGAAAACAGACTTCTTCAGCAGACGAATGTCGAGGCAATCCAGCTTCTTGACATTACTGACAGTGTGCGCAGACTCACAAGAACTAAACCTTTTGAGCTAGTGAAGTGATCTTACAAAAGCAGACCACAGTGCCTTTTATACTTAGCAATTAAGGTTAGATTAATATAGCAAGATAGTCATCAGACTAGGTGTTATACTCAAGTACCTACCTATGAGGTGATGTTAATTAATTCATAAAAAAAAATTTCAAGCGGCGTTTCCTCTTCAATTAAAGTAGTTTCACATTTTATTTTTATCAATAACGTATATGTGTTCCGCTCCGACGTATAGGAACTTATAAGGTTCCTTTCTTCGGAGTGGGTCACATATTCTTATGTTAATATAATATATGTTATTTGAAAAACGTCGTAATGCCCTATTATACACAGTAATATATACGTTTTCAGTGCGTCATTGTATTCAGCAACCGTTGTTTTTACTCCATTTGCAAAACTCATGTTCTCCAGTGTTACCAATACTTTTTGTTAGGACTTCTTCAACTCTGAAAAGTAAAAAACAAATTCATCCCGAAAATTTACCGAGAAAATTATGTTGACCCAAGACGCAAATAAAATGACCGGACTGTAAGTTATTCTACTCCACAGTAAATTGAACAGACTTCTGTGGATGGTTGAATAGAATGAATAGTTCCTACCGACAGGATGTTTGAGGAATATAAAACCCGCCGTTTCTACTTTCTGTCAACGCACTCAAATATTTAATTATACCTTTGGCCTTGGTAAATAACTCCAAATGACGGTTATAACCGTTAAGATTTCATGGCTTCACGTATATCACATTCATTTTTATTGTCTAAATTATGCCGCTAAAATACATAACCATGTATCAAGTAGCATTTTATTTTAATAAAGAGTTACAAAAATATCAGTAATTACTTATCCGCATAATAGCACACCATATTATTATACATTTCCCTCCAAATGTTGTATTATTCTCTACAGTTGTGTGGTGATATTCTCACATGCAGGAATTTCTTCAATTTAACTTCGTGTGACAAGGAAATTTAGTTGGTTAGGACAAGCCGAGCAGAACGAACTAATGGATATTTTTTATACTTTATTCCGCAACAAAGGGCATTTGTTACGCTGCGTTCGAGTTGTTATCGTTCTACCATTTTGAAGTTCAACAAACTCTTTAGCTTCGTCGCTAATCTACAACTAGGTTAAAGATCAATTCATCCGCGAGACCAATTGATTTAATACAACCATGCAGCTGCAGTAAAAAGAGATTAAGTCCACTTGTCAGATGGCAGAATAATATACCAGAGATTAACAGATGTGACCGAAATAACAATCATATTGTATTCAAACCTGTATAGGAAAAGATTTGGGTATGTGTAATATGTAACATCTGGTATAGTAGGTACGAGTTGGGACCCACCCCTCCAAAATTAACGCATTCTTAACCCCATTGTGTGGCACGCACGGATCAACTAGGGGGTGATCTTGTCACATATGTGTTATACAGCGTGACACCATAAATTAGTGGTGTATGATGCCGTATTGGGTATTCATGGTGACATTAAGAATGTATGCCGAAATTACGTGTGACACCCCTGATGTATTATGGATTTAATTAACTCGGATTCGTGTTTCAATGAATTTTGAATTACAATGCTAATTATACCTTTTCAGCTTTTATTTTTTATTTAGTATTCCATACATTTGCATTTCTACTTACCAAGGAACCAATTTTCTTGTTAAGTACATATTATACTCACTACAAGAAACAGTGATATGCGTGAAGTTGGTAAAATAAACTTAAGTGCTTCTTGGTAACATGCAAAATGTAAGATGTGGAATACTGCTCTGATTATAAATTGTTAAAACATACGATTATAATAAATGCGTATAAACATAAAAATATAATAAACCCCATAGCCTGGTATTATAAAGGATTTTTCAGATCTCCGAAGTAGCGACGTAACTAGAGGAGTTAATCGTATTTTCGTATTCTAAATCATTGTACGACAAAAACTTAGCTGTGAGTTGTGAAAATTTAATGCCGAGTATAACAAAATTGCAGAATATTGTCGTAGTTAACATGTAACCAAATTATAGTGCAGATGTAATTTTTGAATGTTAACACTTTAGGTAGCTTTTTACGAGTTTGGGACGATCAATGTAAACATGAGTCTAATGGGCAGATCTCAGGTGTAAATTACTACCTAGAAAATTGTATACATATATAATAATAACAAAACTGAAAAAATGTGATTTATTAAAACTATAAAAAATAGACCTAATAAATAAACGTTTGTTTTCTTCAATATTAATATGTATAGATATCTTTGGAATCGACAACTGGAATATAGTTAAATTTGTATTCCTATTAGAATAAACCAATCTGCAGAGTAAATTAAAGTTCTTGACTGGTAAAAAGTAAGTGTTTGGTAAATTGCTTCGTCAACGTTTATAATACTCGGCATCAGAGTATGTCAGTTAAATGTCAGGTGAAGAGCAGTGCTACGACTTTGCGAATATGACCAATCAGAGAAATTTTACGATGGGTTAGAGATATTAGAAAAATATTGTAGAACTTTTTTTTTCAAAATCATCTAATTGGAACCTTATATACCGTATTTTACCACTATGGAAACACTGAAAATTATCAATATGAAACAAAAAGCAGCCATAAAGCATGAAATATATCAAAATAAATAAAAACTGCGGGCATATTGGATTCAAAACAATATAGGAATTACAGGAATTACAGTGGGTTCTGATGTTAAAACTTTATTGATTCCAATATCTTATCATAATAATTTTTGATAATTATTTTTAAAAGCTTGCTTTATTTTATTTTTTAATTGTGATCTGATTTACCACTCATATGGGGGCAATGTGGATCACCCAGTTAAATTCAGCGAAATTCACGTCAAACTTGTCGTGGGAAAAGGAGATCAGCATATATACCTGTACCTATGCGATGTAAATATAAAAAAAAACACACGAACTGTTGGTTACAATGGTATAATAGGCACCTGTATTGCCTTCTAAAACATTTTAAAGAAACCATAAACGTTGTGTACTTTTTAACTCAATACACAATAATAAACAAAACGTACTTTTCCACAGAACTAAAAAGAACAGCAAATTCCTAAACAGTACAAATTTTATACGCAATAAATAAAATAAAACATGCATTTATTTATTGTAAGCGTTTGATAAATATTTGACCAATACCAAAAATATTTGTCCAATACAAAATATATTTGAACAATCCAAAAAAGTACTTGTGCATTAAATACAGTATATGTGCAATAAATTTATATAAATGTTCATCACAATAAATAGCTGATTTATACATTTAAATGTTCCTTTCATGATATATTTGTACACTTAAATAAATAAAAGTACAATACAATCTTTACCTCTATAAAAATATAATGAGCAGCTTAAAAAATACTCGCTCATTAAAAAAAATATATATATATATATATATATATATATATATATATATATATATATTCCCAATGGTTTAAATAACTCAGCATTTGAAAATATTATACGCGCATTGAATAATCTAAATTGTACCATGAAAAAATTATAATGCGCCCTACAAAGAATATAATGTGCATTAAGTTCTGCAACCTGTAAGCGCACATACGGTAAGTGCGTAAAGTATGGAAACATCGAAAAATCTCTGAGGCGTTTTGTCGCTTTAAAAACAACCCTGTAGACGTCTATTTTTAATTGTTAAAATACATTTTTCTTTTGAGTTATGACGTCATCGATGGAAGATCGATTGTTGAGCCATTTGAATTAATTAATAAGGTCGTATATTATTTAAAGTATGCGCTATTATTAACACACGAACGTCAAAATCAGATCAGGGAGCAGTAGATCTGGTGCTCAATATTTATTTTTTAATGCACAAGTTATTGATTTAAGGGCAATATGATTACTTTATGGCTCTTTATAAAAATTTTTATGTAACACATTCATATTTATTTAATGCTCAATATGTATTATTTTAATGCACAAGTTATCCATGTTAGGGCACAATATGTAATTTTGCATGTAATTTTGTATCCAATATGTAGGTTTGTATGTAACATATTTATATTTATTTAATGCACAATATTTATTATTTTAAATATTTTTAATAATGTTGAGGCATCTAAAATCAACGAACCCCAGTGTCTAATTTTCTTCACCCTCGCCCCGCTCCACTCCCTTAACGCAAGCCGTACTTAGATTAGAAATATAAAATCCAACAACAAAGACTTAAAAATTTAATAATATACATATCATAATATTATTAAAAATAATGACTGTAAGTGAACAATGATCCACTATCCTCTGCTAATTGACATGTTTTTATATAAAATTTGTAATTTTGTTTTTGTATGAAAACATAATGCATATCTTGTTTACTGATATTTTTCCGAAAAAACAAACTACCCGATTCATTTGTCAATATTTGTGTATTACGTTTAAGTTGCACGTTCAAGAGAAGTTTTAATGTTATGCATATTTATTGTTTTCGATTTTCTTGTTCTTTCCTTCTTTCACATCCTTCGCTTCAATGCAGTTGAACGAAAAACAAAAAAGCGCATAATAATCCGTTGCTCAAAATGGTTACTATTACTTATATGGAACTATATGTGGCATAGGTCAAGTACGTAGTATGAGTTTTCATAAGCCAGCTCTTCAAAACCTAAGATTTGCCTGCAACTTGTTTTAGTTAATGAATCAGTGAAGAGTAACTTAAAAGCGCAATTGACTAATAATACAGAATGTATGTCGATGATATTTTTGCATGTTCTAGTGAATTTTCACTGTTCTTCATATATAGCAGTTACACTGTCTCATAGCAGCTTATATTTGAAGTCGTCAAGCAACGAGGAAGAACCTGAATATTTGTATCAACAAATATATAATAACATTCACAGGATCCAAATATGTAACAAATAGAAGTATACACAACATTTCACATTTTTCTGTGGACACAGATTCCCAATCCGTTTTCTCTCAGAAACTTCGTAAGCCACATAAACGAAAATAAAGATATTGTTTTCCGGTAATAAAACACATCATTTCGTGAACGTATTTCAATACCTTGGTTTGGGATAGGAGGGTTCCAGACAGCCCTCAAACGAAGGCGCTTACCAGGCCCCTTTGGGCGTATCACAGGCTCACCGGCCCGGAAATATGTCGTCTCTATTTGGTAATATCCGAGGGTTGTTCGCGACGTCCCGGAGACCGTGCTTTATTCTCGATTTTTGCGGTTACGTCACGGCCAGCGTATATATGTGCATTATAAAAGTCGCCTATGAGTATTTAGAATATCCGCCCGAGACCGCGCAGGAGAAGGCTTTGCGCGCACTGACGGGTCGTATATTGTGCTGTTAATAAAGACAATAAAGTGCAAGATTTACGGGTGACACGGAGGCGAAGGTGCGCGGTAAATGGATGCCACAAACTCGCTAAAATTTAGAAGACGCTTCTATTCATGCTGGCGTTTAATCTATGGAAAGGGTACTTTAACACGGCTAATGAAACAACAATAATATTGTGATTATGAGTGATTGTAAATAAATAAACCGCATTGCTCTCAGAAAATACCGACGTTACATAAACAGCAAAACGTCAACATCTGGCAGCTGTCAAGGTCATCAATGTTCAGATATGTTACCGAAATAATATATATTGTAAGATGAATCTAAGGGCGTACACAGGGGTCATGGTCGACAAACTTTTAACAAGAAAGTTTTGTAAGTTGCAAACCGTTATTACATAGATTCCTGTGACATTTGGGTACTTATATGTTAATAATATGGTGATATACAAGCGGGATGTAAATTTTAAATAAAACAAAAATTACAGCCACAACCTCGATTTGAACCACAGACCTTTGCGTTTCTAGCACAATGCTCTCCCATCTGAGCTACTGAGGCCTATGACATTTGTTAGATATAATTGTGATAAATTTTGATTTATATTGTTTGCATTTTGTGAACTGATTTTCTCAAAAACTAGACCAAAGCAGAAATCATCAAATAATAATAATTTATTGACCCCAGAATCAGTTTCTGGTGTCACATGTTCGATTTTTTCGGTCTGCAATTAAAGATTATGACAGCTAAATAAAAATTGAAAAACAATCCGAGAATTTTAGAAAGGATGGCACACAAATCAAGACGGTTTATACAACATCTCCTGGATGGTGATTCAGCAACCAAGGATAAAATAACAACAGATAGAATTACCCTATACCGGGTGTTTTAGAAATAACGGCTAAAGGAGCATATCTACAGAGAAGCAAATTTAGTCAAATAACCTATAGTCTATTTCAAAGTTTTAAGTAACTAACAAAATTGGCTTGAAGAAATTATCTAAGGCCGGTCCTGGTAAATAGCCGATCGCGCATGACCCGAATACGATTGCAAACGTCAGTATAAACATTTATCAATTGAAAATTAGAGAGATTAGTACGTATCTAAGCCATCAAAAGCCATCCGTCATTGACACTAAACAAATTACTACACATACACAACCACATGAAGATTCCAGAATCCAAAAGATTTTAATTGTAGATAAACCAACAAACAGCTAACCACATGAGCCTGGCGAATGTAGGTCAATTTCACCATAGCCGTTACACCAAGATGGAGGGAGACCGATAAGTTGCCGGCGGCATTGATATGAAATGACATGAAATGCTTTATTTATCAACATTATATCATAATACATGATATAGGACTAATTAGGATACATAATACAGTAAAGTAAAACTATCGGCTAAAGATGAACATCAATAGAAAAGTATATAACAGTTAACTTAACAACTCTCACATGCCGTCTACGAAAAACAATAACTCAGAAAAAGCCAGAGTACAGAAAGACAAAAAAACAATAATCTGAACTACCACTCAAAACCAATACATCATAATTCACATAACAAATACTCCTCTACACTGTAAAAGCAATGACCATGTACCAAAGCACGAACTGTTCTTTTGAAGTTGTTAATATTAAGCTCTTTAATTTTCTTTGGCAGCTTATTATACATAGTAATACATCTATACTTTGGACCCTTTTCGTATTTGCTTGTGGAGTGCAGTGGATACTCGAGTATGTGTTCGTTGCGTGTATTGTATTCATGTTCACCCAGTGCCCTAAAAGACCCAGCATTCCTGTGCGTGTGGTTCAGAATCTGCAGAATATAAATACAGGGGAGAGGCAAAATGTTTAACTCCTTAAAATAAGGCCTGTTTAACTCCTTAAAATAAGGCATACATGATGTTCTATGATCTATTCCGCCAATAATCTAATTGCTAGCTTTTGCAATATAAAAACCCTCAAAGCCTCTGTCTCACCGCCCCAACATATTACACCATAGAACATGATGGAATGTAATTGTGCAAAATAAAATGTTTTTAAAATAAAGTGACCAACACATGCCCGGAGTTGTCTGTGTGTGTAACATAATCTTGCAACTTAATTACAAACGCTCTGAACATGTGCCTTCCAACCCAACACTGAATCAATTTCCAGACCTAGAAATTTGTGGGTATTTACCTGTCTGATCGATCTGTTATTGTGCCTAATTAGTAGAATTGTGTTGTGGTCTATCTGTAAGGAGAATCTCACAAAAGCAGTCTTTTCCGCGTTTATGAGAAGATTGTACCCACAAAACCAGTCGTTTAGCTCAGATATTGCACCGGCTGTGCGTTCTTGTAGCAACACTTCAGTTTCCTCCGAGCACATGAGAGGTATGTCATCATCAAACATTACAATGCGACTATATCTGACAAAGGATGACAGATCATTGATATAAACCAAAAAACAAAAGGGGCCCAATACAGACCCTTGTGGAACTCTTTATTAATTTTCTCAAGAATGCGTTAACTAAAATCATACGTTATTTGACAAAACCTGGTTTTATGTCCTTGGGCATATGCATTAGCCGTTATTTCTGAAACACCCTGTATATGTGCCAATGGTATCAACTAACTGTATAGATTCTATTCACGAATAGAGGTTATCCTATCGATAAGTATCTATCTCTTGTCGGTGAAATAGTTAATGAATGTTTTATTTAATTTTGGGAACAAAATCTGGTATGATTGTGGTTACGCATTTAGGAAGTAAGTATTTATTATTATTTCTATACAGCAACCAAAATATGGCTGCCTATAATAAAGTTCTATCATTTCGATCACCCTGTATAATACTATATAGTGTGCTTTAATCGTGGGTAATCGTGTTATCATCGACAAGAATGTAGTTTATACACGAGCTGTCAGGCGAGGGTATAATGACACACTCGTACATTTAATGACTTTAAATTATTTGTAAGTGGTTGATCAAAATAAGTTATTATTATATGCAAATTATAAAATTAAAATTATCCTTAGACACATACATAACAGGTAGAACTAAAAGTGCGTTAAACAATTGTCTATTTCAAATTATCTACCTGCAATTAAACGATAGCAATCGTCCAAACGGTTATTTCAGAAAACTGTAGTATCATTACGCTGCATCTTAACCTACAATGAACAAAATATGGAATTTCTCGAACACAATAGTACATTTAACGCTATCTTTTTGTACATTAACGGCTATCCCGTTAACGTTCTCTTCACCTCCCATCAGGTTTCTGAGATCGTCGTCGCTGTAACGGTATTTGTTATTACAAGACGTACAAAATTTAATCTTAGCCGCAAAAAGCATACACTTTAGTTAATTGCATTATAATCGATACCACTACATAAATGCAACCTTTACAACGCAACGTCGACTCTCCGACCTGAGAAAATACTCTTGGGGCTTCTTTGTTGTAAAGCAGCTAAATCATGCTTGGAATGTTGAATTACTTCCTTTACTTCGACATATTATCGTAAATCTTTTATTAAAAGAAATTCTTTGAAAAGAACGAAAGTGGTGAGTGTTGACAAACGTGGTGACACAGTTGACCTGGGTATGCTGGTTGGATTTCAATTGGCCTACATACAAAGTCATTGATTCAATTTAATACAAAAAATATTTAGAAAATAACCGTTGTTCAATTTTTAATAAAAAAATCTGATGTGGCCAGGCACATGACTTTATCATACAATATATAAAATTAATAGTTTACGTGCATGAGATTCTATTTGATCGAGATCGATCGTGTTTGCATTAAAATAAAACGAATTAGCCAGGATTTGACAGATATTGGCAGTAAGTATTGTCAAAAATTCAGCCTTTGACACTACGTACTGTCATTAGAATAAAAATATCTGGCAAATCCTTTTTTTTTTTTTTTTAATTTTATTTTAACGAGACCAACAATATAACAATGTTTCACACGTTTCCATAAAAGAATTTCAAATTAACGGTATTTTAAAAGGTGAAGATTAATGTCCCTTCGGAATTTACTCATCATCTGAAGAGGAGAGGAAATCTTGAGGAAGCCTACGCTTTAGCCTGGTATGGATTTGTTTGATTCCGATGTGGTGTTCTTTCGCGCTTGTGCAGCGATGGAGATTTTTGTAAAATTTTGTTGTTGTACGATGGATAAATTCTGTCATCGTCTCCATATTGAGTTCGTTATGGATTTGTGCGTTGCGAACAAACCACGGCGCGTCTACTGCCATTCGTAATACCCTATTTTGTAGTGCTTCTAGTTTCTTTAGGTTTGTTTTCGACGTATTGCTCCATACAGGACAAGCATATGTAATTAAGGATCTTATAAGTGCTTTATAAAGAAGTATTGTACATTGTGGACGAAGAGCAGATTTCCGATTTATTAGCGAATAAAGCTCCCTTAATCGCTGGTACCCTTGGGTTAGTTTTTTGTTTACATGCAAGCTCCAAGTGAGACGTTGATCCATATAAATGCCAAGGTATTTTATTGCTTGGTCTCGGGGGTTCCAGAGTATATCTTTATTGTTGATTTGGATATTGGCGGGGCTTCGGATTTGCCTCAGTGTAAAGATTTTTGCTTCGCATTTATTTTCATTGAGATGTACGCACCACCTGGATAGCCATGAGATAGTTTTATTTACCACGCCCTGAAGTTGGTCTATAGCTTCTTCGAGATCTTCGTGTTGGGTTATAAGGATCATATCGTCTGCAAACATGCCAATTTGGTCGCCATCTAGGTTTGGGATATCGTGCATAAAGATATTGTACAGCGTCGGCGATAAAATACTTCCTTGTGGAACACCAGCTTTGATGTCTCTAGTTGAAGACGTGCTTCCATTTATTCGCACCGCAAAGGTTCGATTTTGGAGAAAAGAGAAGATGACACTTAATAAGTAGTCGGGGAGACCAATCTTGTGCAGTTTAAATTTCAGCCCCTCAATCCAGACCGTATCGAAAGCTTGGGCCACATCCAGGAGGACGGTTGTTGTAAATTTCTTGCTTTCATAACCTCTCTCTATGATTTCGATTATGCGCGCCATTTGATGCACTGTGGAGTGGCCCCGACGGAAGTATCGTAAGTCTTAGTATCTTCCGTGTAGTTTTCCACATTCCTGGGTCGTTGGTTTCAAACGTTGATATAAGATTTTGATAGCTTTCGAAGCGATGCCGATCAAGTTCTCTGTGGATGGTGTGTGTAATTCTATTTATTCGTTGTTTCAAAAGAGGATCGCGATTTCGTTGCCAGTTTCTTCTGAGGATTCGCTTTTCTTTAATCAGGTTCAAAACATGCGTTGGTGGTATTTGGTAGTTAAAACGGGTGCCATTTTTTTTCGTTTTTGTTGCTGATTTTACTGCATTAACAATGTTTTCTGTTAGAATTCGTACACTGGTGTCTATGTTGTTGGTGGTGGAAGGAAAACGATTATAGCTTAATTTCTCTAATTCGGCCTGGAATGTCTCCCAATTTATAAATCCATTTATTATTTTTGGAGTTTGTGGTATTATTATTGGTTTTTCGGATAGAGATATAAGCACTGGTAGATGATCTGAGTCTAGTTCGCTTATGACTGTTTGGTGTATAGGTATGTTTAAATAGCAAATCCTGGCTAACTTTATATTAATGCAGACACGATCTCGATCAAATAGAATTTGTTCATGCAGCTGAGTACCAAAACATTTCATAGACATAAATTATACAAAATTTCCGCTATTTTAATTTATTATTTAACTATTTTGACGAAATTACAGAAATGGCGGCTCATTTGCAAAATCCTTGAAAAATGCATAACAATATTGCTATCCACACTCGAAATACACATTGACTTTGTAAACACCATGTTTCAATATTGTTTCACATAGCGTGCGTGCGCGCGCGTTTCTCCTCCTCATCGCATTCTCCATGCATTTGCGTGTTGAATTGACGTTTCGCAACCGCTGACGTTCTGAATACTATCAAAAGTTTCAAAATATCCTGGCTACCTACTATTAATGCACGATTTCGATCAAATAAAATTTGCTCCTGCAGCTAAACTATTAATTTTACAAAAAAATGTTATAGACATAAATGATAAAAAATTTCCTCTACTTTAATTTATTATCTATTTTGACGAAATTACAGAAATGACGGCTCATTCGCAAAATCGTTGAAAAAGCTAAGAGAAAATAGCCAGTTTCTTTGGACCCTTTTGAACCAAAAGCTTTTCAACTCTAAGTTTGGTCATAAAACTGCTAAATATGATATTTCGTCCCGATACCTTTAGTAGTTTCTCCGAAATCGTCTCCACAAAAATCGAGTACACACACACACATACATACATACAAATTTTTTTGTAGCTTGGTCAAAAATGATCAGGGGACCCAAAAAGACCTATTACCGCTAAAATCAAATTTTTTTTTTTTCGGCACGATTACAATACTTCATCATACTGCGTATGATAAAGTAAAAATGTATATTCAAACGAAATATAATTTCCACAGAAATTTTTTAAATTTTAATGGTTTTAAGAAGTATGCTTGTGCATGTGCAAATATGTTTCAGATAATAATTATTGGTTATTGTGTAGACAACGATGAGTAATTTAGCTATTTATAATTAATGCATATAAAAAATAATGTTAAATAGTTTTTCAATATTTGTTTCAACAAAATCGGAAGCAACTGTATGTAACCAGTTGGTTCCGACGACAGTTTTGATAATCAGATTCTTCAGTTATTTCTTATCACCATTCAGTTCTATACATACATAACGATTCGTGTATTCCAAAAATAACACCTTTAAAGCTTTTGAAACCCTACAACTGTCAAAATTGCGGAAAAGCTTCCAGAAAAAAACAATAAAAATAGAAAACTAACTTTCATAGCATTCACCGGTGAAACGATGCCAATTAATACCATTTTTCGCGCGGTGAGCACACAAAACGCTTTGTTCAGATCGTTTCGATAACGACAGAACGGAACGCGCCTTCGTTTCGAGCGTGTTTTGTTTGTTATCGAGCCTCCCGAGATTCGAACACATCCGACTGTCATTGTAGTAGTAGCAGCTCCCTTTCGAAGCTTCAGCCCCCCCTGATTTGATTACAAGCAACCGTTGTCGCTCTTGTATGCCGGACAATTTCATTATTTCGCACGCGTTTCCTTGTTTTGACTCCTGTGCACGGGAACAAACGTAATTACTAGAAGTTATAATGACATTTTTCGGTGAGCGAATAGAATTTGAATAAAAATTCAAAAAGTTCCAGTTTTTCCATTGAGTGATACATTCTTCAATATGCTGCCTTAGGTCCTGAATGTCGTTATGTGATCTTTTATATAATTTGTTTTTAATGTGCCACCAAAGAAAAAAATCCAAAGGTGTAAGATCTGGTGATCGTGGTGGCCACGTCACTGGTCCGTTGTTTCCAATCCAACGGTTTTCAAAATTTATATTCCATAATTCCCTGACCCTTCTTATTTTGTGAGGTGGTGCACCGTCGTGCTGGAGTATATAGTTCCCCTATCCATTAGCGGCAAATTGTCCAAAAATTCATTCACAATATGATGGTTTACAATATCATAGTACCGGGCGCCATTAAGATGTTCCTGGTAAATAAGGAATGCCAAAATACGCTCGCCAAGCACGGCAGACCAAACACTAAAACCAAAACGTCCTTGGTTTTGTACGTTGACGGTACGGTGAGGATTGACATCAGACCAATAGTGCTCATTGTGCCTATTAAAAATTTCGGCACTGCTGATGTAGGCTTCATCGGTCCAAATAACTTTTATAAAAAAATACAGGATTCTGCTGAAGATTTTCACGGTACCACTGGCAAAACTCCCTTCGTTGCTGAGGGTCTCTTGGTTGCAAATGATGTTTTCTTAAAGCATATGGCCTAAATTTATGCTTCTTGAGGATTCTCAAAGCTCGACGCCCTGATACCCCAGATTAAGTTTCTATTTCACGACTTGAAGTTGAGAGATTTGCAACTGCGGCTGCACCTGTGTTGGTGGAAGCTTCTTCAGCATTCTCAATATGGTAATGTTTGGGTCTTGGCATACTAAATGACCCGTGATTGATGAGATTTTCTTTTAATCTCTCAAAAATAGATTTGTGACGTTGTGTTCTTTGTGGATAACGATTGAAGTATGTTTCGGATGCAATTTCAGCTTTGTTATTACTTTGAATAAAGCATTCGATCATTGCGTATTTTTCATATTATGATTCATACGGCATTTCGTAACTTTTATATTGAAATAAATATTCAAAAGAATGCAAATTCAATACTTAAGTCACTGATTAGTAGTGTCAAACCACTAGTGACATACGCCTATTCGGAGAAATCTCGAAGACAATAATTATAATTTCTCTGATATATACTAATTTGATGTTATTCAATAAAACACTACTTTTGGAGTATTTTAGACCGGCATGTTATATATCGTTGAAAAGGGGAACAAAGGCTCTATTTATTTCAGTCATAGCCAGCTATGGTTTCCATTAAAAAAAGCACAACTTTATGTTATATCTACAAAACTATTAGAGATATTTAAAATCTGTGAATTCCACTGAATTCTAATCGAAAAAGTGTCTCAAGAACGTGCAAATATCATTCGTCTGATTTAACAAACAACAAAGATATCGACCAGTATCAAAATAGCAAAAAATCCGATATAACAATAATAGTAATTTCAGTAGGGACAATGGGCATTATTTGCGTAAATATCAGGGAGCAGTGTTGTTTTCGAAATGGAAACGGCACATGGACGCGATATATATTAAGCTAATGATTTTATAATAAAACCGGCGCTATCGGTAGCCCCGATAATACTGCGAGCCAGCTAGCTACATTTCCATTTCATTTAGCGTGTATATATTGCATAATGCTATCGTGAAAGCAGTAATGTTAGCTGTAAATCCAAAACACCGTGATTAATTTAAAATAACTATGCATAGTAGTAAATTTTCCTCCTGTTCAGCAAATAAACAACGCTATTAGAATAGTTTGTTTCATAAAAAAACGCAATTGAGATTAAATTATCTAGTCTCAGTAGCGGATACAGAAAAATCTCAAGAAGGGGGGGGGGGCAAAGACCTCTTGAGCTATGGGTGTCATCAAGTCAGATGCAAAGTCTGATGCGCTTGCTTCTCCTCGGTACAAATTCGCACCCCTTATATGCATCCGCCACTGTCTAGTCTGAAATTCTTATCCATTATGCCTAATAATGGGAAAATGTATTTACCAAAATTATATTTACCTCCCACTGATTGTATGATCATTGATCACTGACCAATGCAGCACGTGATCACATCAAGTATGTATGTTACATGTGCGTTCCCAGATGAAGAGAACCTAGCCCTAACTATAGCTCTAATGGACCAGCAGTATTATTTCTCGAGAAAAAAGCCTTAGAATTTAGACTTAGTGGATGACAACTAAATTTGATAATCCACTATTACTAATGTTATAGGCAAAACTGGGAGAGCTGAAGGTGATTCATCGCTTAAAATCGTATGAACCAAGATATGAACGTACCGCGTGGATTGGTTATTAGCTGTGTATATTAAGTTGCCTACTAGGTAGTTCGTTCAAGATTAATATTTAATTATTAAAAATACTGTCATTTAATTATGATAATTGTCCTATCTAATTTATATATCCATCATTAGCATGTTTAACAGAAGCAAAGTGAAAACATACCAACGAAAACATCTTGTTCACATCACACGTTCGCGGTCGAATTGGAGGTTAGGTTGCAACCGCTGTCATTCGTTCTTATGGTTCTAAGAACAGACGTACTTTTTTGTCTTGTGCATTTAAATTATACAGCAGACGTATGAAAAGTATGCTATTTCGTTTTAACACGCGTCAATATTTAGAAATATTCTGTAACGTATGTCTAAAATAACAGCTGAAATCTATGAGTAATCTTCAGCTCTCCCAGTTTTGCCTATAACAATACGTGTTATTGGTATAGACTATAGGGTCACAATAATAACAATAACATGCGTTTTCAGTAAGAGGAATTGGTAAATCTTACAAAAAACTTACAAAAATCTTACAAAAATATCAAACGTCTACAAAGAAAGAAGAAAAAATGTACAATCTTTATCTTTAATTTGGTGTATAGCTTTTAAGAAGCTGTCAATCCCTCAAAAATCCTCTCGGAACTGATACGTGTTTTGAGACTGATATGCTGATTTATGACAAGTGAAAACAGATCTTGCACTCATACAAGAAAAGCTACTTCAGCCTATTTTTGTTTTGTTTTAAATACTATTTATAAATAATTTTAAAAAAATGCCGCTAGAACTCGACCGAGATCTGAAATTTGAGATACCACATTCCAAAATATTATATTTCATCAGCAAAATTGAATTTAAATGTAAAGAAATTGTACTTGACTCCACTATGCAATTTTAACTTTAATGATCAAAAGTATTGTAAACTTCAACCATTTTGATTTATCTTTGAGGACATAAACAAATTTATATAAGGCAACTTTTCAACTTAAATAAAAGCAACTTGAGGGTTGTTATACCAGAAGAACGTGATGCTATACTGGTTATCCAACTTGGAGACACCCGGTGCAAACCTGAAGGATTTTGGTGAGATTCTCAAGAACCTTGTGTAAGGCCATATTTGTCAAATTGTCTGAAGATTTGTAAAGTTGCTCAATTAAAGAAAAACTCAAGTCCAATACACAAATAATCAACTAGCATAAATACCCGGATAATAAACGGCGATTAATAATCTCGACAATTTAACATACTTGTTGGTTAAATAACTATTAATATATCTAGTTTAGTCGGTTTGAATATATGATATATATATATATGGATTAGTGACGAAAGAGAAACCAGGTGAGAAGTAATTTTAAAATTAATTAAAAGATACGGTCTCAGCCCGGAATCGAACCGGGGTCTTCTGCCTTGCCGGGGCAGTGCTCTACCGCTAAGCTACCGAGGCCAGTGACAAGGAATAGATATAATTCGTCATTTCAATTACTTCTCACCTGGTTTCTCTTTCGTCATTATTCCATATATTAATATATCGCATTAAGGTTGTGTTTGCTCTCAATGGATTTACTACGTCATTTTAATGCCTTCAAACCATCTTCAAACGTAACTCAAATATATTTGAGTTGTTTGTCATATATGTCAAAAAGTGGACTTTGGTTGCTACTGTAGTCGATTACAATATTATATTATGAGGTAAATAAATATCAATCACTAGTTATGCCGGAGATGCTTTAGATACAAAATTCATTCTCGACTGCCTGTATTAAAGCTAATAATTTGTATGAGACTAAAACAACAAAACTGTAAGTTTTCTGCACGGTACGCCAGAATGTACCATCGTGGCTTAACAGGATATCACGCTGAACACTGGCTTAGGCTTTATGATAAGGGTAATAGTTTCAGATAGTTAGTTAGATAATAATAACGTTAAGGACAAACTTATTGAGCTTATATTAATCAGGCGACCTACATTAATCTAGAAATATATTTGCTTCACTGACTTTGTATCCCTAAGGACACACCGCAGTACAGTCAAATGATTGATGTTAGTTCAATAACAGCAAGAGTGTTTTCGATCATTAAGAAGACTATTATTATACAGGGTGAGTGTTGCTTATAGGCGTTAAGGAAGAAATAATATTTTTTCTTAATGGAATGCCCTGTATTTTATACCATATGAATTACGAACTCTAAGAAAGTGTCTTTCTAACTGTATCAAGTTGTACGTGAAATCTTACATTTTTGCAGATATTATCTAACAACTTTTACCAAAACAAATGGGTATAATCATACCACGTATTAAAGTGTTAACATTTTCAAATGGCTTTCTCTAGTTTTTTTAATTCAATATATAATATGTGATTGCAGTAATACCCATTTACTTCTCTTTGATTTATATCTAGCAAATCTTACACCAAATATTACTAGTTTGTGGTGCTACACACAGATAAACGGTTGTCTAATGTTAAGAAAATAACTTGCTTAACATAATTTGTTTGTTTTAAGTCAACACATACTAATAATAAGAATATTTATTTAATATAAAACAAGCTAAATAATTGCTTAAAGACAACGATTGTTTAGATTTTAAGAACGTCGTTGCTTCGAAAATAATGTGAACGGTTCCGATAGATGGCGCTTTCGTGTCTCGTTGTAAGAGACCTGACATAGGAATGTGCAACAGATCTAATATTGATGGAAAGAGACTAAAGAAGGAACACCGGATGTCTTCTCTAGTTGGTAAATAACAATATTCTGTTTGGATGCGTTAATTGCATTCCATGTAAAATATTATTGCTTTTATAATAACATGTTCATATTTAAATGAAGTAGGTGAAACTTTAATCCAAGAATATGATGTGATTAATCTAACTTCCCAACCTATTGATTTAAAAGAACAAATTCTTAAGGCAAATAAGTATAGTATCCATTTAAAATTGTACAATGTTAAAATAAGACAACCGGTCAAAACAGCGTTTTCCCTCAATGAACGATATATATTCTTGCGTATATAGAAAACAACCGTTGTTTTGGATTAACAAAGGTTGCTTTGAATTGAGACAACGTTTCGTTGTGTGTATGATCACCTGTACAGTGCATCCTATTTTCAGGACATCAGCATCCGGCTAGTTTTACATTTTATTTTTGCAACTGCCATTTTTTGACACACAATTCAATATCGCAGAAACTATTATCTTTACATGGGAACAATCTGATACAGTTGGAAACTTATTTAGGGTTCATAATACGTATGATTAGGGCATTCGATTTAAAAAAAATATATATACATAGTTCCTTCACGATCATAAATGCGACATCGAGTATCAATGATAATAATTTTCTGTTGTAGAAAATTATGGACCAAACAACTATTGCATAAAATAATATTTCCTGTTTCTTAAGGTAAATACATTAGCGACTACTGCGACTCTTGTGACGCGCCCTGTATAATCTTATTACATAGTATAAAGCGAAAAACAAATATAATGCTAAAAATATATTTATAATCCGTGCTAATCTAGAAGATTCATTTCGTAGAAAGTAGGAGACATTATAGATAACGCATTTTATTCATATGACTCATGTACGCACAACAAATATTTTGCAACTTTTAGATGCTGTTATGCACTACCATGCAGTTTTAAGAACGCAATTCAATCAACACATAGGAAGCCAATGTTTAATTCAAATAAATCGCTGTTTGAACAGAGACGAAAATATTTACTTGCTACTGACAACGTTTACTTGAGCAAAAACTGTAAATTCTTTAAGCAAGGTTTGGAGGCAAAATGTCTGATTAAGTTCAAATTTGTAACGTTTCTTCTTGATGTCAACCTACAAATTTTTCCCCTAAAGTTGATCCGGAAACAAAACAAAACAACAGTCTTCAAATGATCCAAAGAGTCCAAACAAATAACTGTGAAGTTCGGTGACTGTCGAGATTTTCAACCGCTAGAATATTCTCTCAAAATGTAATTTTCTGCTGTGGCTATATGGAGGAAACGACGATAGATATTCACAATTTCTGTCCAGTCCAATTGTATAGGTTCATTTAATTTCGCGACCGCTATACTGTTTTCCATTTTCAGTTACTCGGCTCTGTTGCCGTAGGTACGGGCGTATCGACAGATATATCGAATGTCCTCCCTGTATCCCAGACAACGCAAGACCGCATTCTATATATGTATGTACGTCGTATGCAAAAATAACAACCACCGTCAGCAACCGAATTCTATACCCTTTCAATTGGGAATGTTAGCCCTGGTGAACACTGTGAACAGTCTATAGCAAATGTATTGATTATGACACCAAGTTTTCCTCTTACCAAATGAGCAGAGTAGGGCAAATTCTACTCATGCGTAGAGTATTGAGTAGACTACTCAATATTATTTTTGTTAATTTTGTTCTACTCAGTACAGTAGATACTCAATAATCTTTTTTTTTTCGGTGAGTATTGAGTATTAATTTTTAAATGATTTTTGTAAAATTTTGATTACTGACAGATACTCAATACTCAACGAAAAAAAATTTGTATTGAGTATCTACTCACCACCTATAAATTTCAGCTTTAGTAGATACTCAATACTCATCGACAAAAACGGTATTCAGTGGATACTCGAAAATAATTTCGGTGAGTACTGAGTACTCTACTCAATACTCATATTATTTTATGAGTACTGACTATAGTACTCAACATGAAATGAGTAGAGTACTAGTGAATTGATGAAACAGGGTTCCAGTGCGACCGAGATGATATCTGCGGAGTGCATTAGCCAGGTCCGCCTTCAACTTGTTCGGCATACGGCGACATAAATATTCGTACCGCGGCACTAGTGACGCGTGCCGAATGGACAATATACCCGCAAATGAATGTGATTTATAGCAAGTATACAGCCGCAAAGAAGTAGCCTTGTACAAATCGCTGTAATGCCATTGTAAACACTAAAAATAGACCTAATGCTGCACCAATATTGGGTATTACCGGAGATACATTTTTATTGAAAATATCGAGGGTATAAATAAATTAAAGAATGTTCTGTTTGCTGTACCTAAATAATGTAGAAACTTATAATTGATATTAGATGATAAAACTTCTTAAATAATTAAAAATCTTGGTTTAAAATACGTATTTTTACGACAAACATATTTACTATGTCTTGCAACGCACGAATGAAAAGAACAAGTAAATAGGTTAGTTTTCCATGGTTTGTGGACGGTAAATATACAAAAATGCGTTTAAACGGTTTCGAAGTAAGCACACGCGAAAGTATGTGCTATGTATGTTTTCACGAAGTAAGCCGCAACACAGTACTTATAATACACAGTACTCAAATCGTTTTGAGTAGATGCGTACTTTCAGTAAATTTACTCAATTCGTCTTGAGTAGATGCGTACTCTGAGTAAAATACTCAAATTGTTATGAGTAGATCCGTAATCTGAGTAAATCTACTCAAACCGTTTTGAGCAGATGTAGTACTGAGTAAAATATTCAAAACTGTTTGAGTAGATGTAGTACTCTGAGTAAAATACTCAAATCGATTTGAATTCTCAAGAGTATTACTTTTACTCAGTATTCACCTACTCAATACTCAAATTTATGAAATCTAGTCAAGTAGTGCCTTACTCTGCTGAAATCGGATACATACGTTGTAGGTAACCTATAGTCAGTCGATAGGTACGAATACGATTAGTAATCGACATCGTCGCATCGCGGCATCGTAATATTTGAAAATTGTATTTAACCACAATAATGTATTCCAAAGAAGAAAGGATTGAATTGTTTCTGGCATCAACCAGCAAATAGCTTAAAATGTAGAGGCCACTTTAGCGTAAACTAATGTCTGCAGCCAATACGCCTAAAACGCCCATAAAAAAAACTGGTCTCATTTGTCAATTATTTTAACTTAAAATAAATAAAACTTAAAATATACTGGGATAACCAAAATGGTGTTTTGTTGTGTAAATTTGTGCCATCCTAACTAGTAATTAAAGACCTTATTATTCTGCTACAATCATCCATCTATTCTCATCATTAGTTTTTTTTATTTATCATTTGTTTGTCATTCTTTTATTTGTATATTAATTTTTGTAGAAGTAACGAAGTACAGTTTCAAGTAAACCTTGCAATATCTGTGCCACCAGAAAACTAGTAAAGAAGAAAATAGGGTGTATCGAAAACCCGTTTTTTCCGAAATTCAAACTTTCAAGTTTATAAAAAGTTGACCCTCATATACCACAAAAAAAATGCCCGTTAAATAATATTTAGGTCTCCCGCAGGAGGCCTTAACTTTATGATTTCCTTTAAAAATTCGAAATTTGAAATTTTTTTAAATGAAATTGAATAGAAAATCTTTTTCAAAGCCCACATTTCTGCACATACTAAAAAATTTAATGACAAATAAACTTTTATCAACATTTAAGCACATTCTCTAAATTATACGAAAATGGTCATTTTTCTAACAATTGTATCGAATCTTAATAAATTACAGGCGATCTAAATGTTGGATTAGAGTAATATATTTTTGTATACGGCACTTTCACACCTAATTGTTATAAACATTTTGTATTTGAGAAAGAAAGGGGGACCTAAATATTTGTCAATTGCGTATAATTTGTAGTATATATGTAGGTTCATAGGGACAACTTTTTATAAACAGGATTTTTTGGTACACCCTAATTGGCAAGCCTGTGTAACACATTGCTCAACACAGTTTTGCACAGTTTTGATTATCCCAATATAATAAGCTGTATTTTTCTTGTGACACTACGTGGCAATCTTGAAGATTTCCCAATGAATTATCAAAACCGATAAAGTAGTAATTATAAAACGTTAAGGGGCCTTACATAAAAAAAATATTAAATATAGGTATATAGAATAAATAAATAAAAATAAGTTGTATATAAAAATATTAAAACTAAAAAAGTGTTTGTTCATGGAAAGCGAATAGGCGTTTTCGATTGATTTCTTTGCGCTGAATACAATCCTTATACTAGCATATCACGTCAGGTTATTGCAATTGGTATTTCTTTTATAGTAGCGCCAGCAGACCACTTAAAAAATCGGTGTAAATGAACAAGGTCAAGTTATAAATTTGCAAAAATTACCAAATTCAAGTTGTTTACGATTCAACTTCATTTTACTATTCATTTTTACTATTCAACTTTTCAACAAAAATCGACTTGTTTCAGAACTTTTTTTAAAATAACTAACAGCATCAGGTATATACTACATGTTTCCATACTTTACGCGCTGTACTACATAGGTACACTGTAAATGGCGGAAAGAATGTAGGAACTGTAGGAAATTTGTGGCGATATAACGAACAAAATATTTCACCAATTTTTATCGGAGTTTCTTTAGATTATTCTTTGTATTATAAAATATTTCTATGTGAAAGTCCGACCAAAATTAGTTTAGTAGTTTATAAGATATATCGCCGAAAATATCTTAGCTTCTTCGATAATATGAAGAAAAAATACATTAGAAGACTGTTGTTTCAGTATTGCTGTAACACCTTTGTTCTTGACTTTCACGTTAAAGGTTCTATATATGTACGTAACAAATGTTTGGCGAATTTACACACTGATTTTCATTTATGTTTATACTAAGATTGGTCATTTAGAACAAAAATAAACAATCAGGACAATCAGGTAGACAAATAAAAATACGCCTGAAGGAACACCAGAAAAATAAAAATAATAATTCTGCATTGGGTCGACATCTGCTGGAAACGGGACACACCACAACAGAAAACAATGTCACACTATTACATCACCTCCAAAAATCCAACAGGATGAATATACTAGAGGAAATGGAAATTCAAAAACAAAAAATAAATAATCCTAATATCCTACTTAATGACATTGACGGATGCAACAACAACAGAATGTTTTTGAAATTTCTTACAGTCCCGCCATGCGATCAACAGCGCCATCTCCCGACCTTATAGCGACATTCTCGCCGGTTGCGTCCCGTAACCAGTGTTGCCAAATCAGTGATTTTTTCACTAGATCTGGTGTATTGGCCCTCCGATCTGGCGACATAAATTGCATCTAGTGACCTAGTGACTTTTCTGGTGAATCGATAAAAGATTTTTAGCGAAAATCTAGTGTAAAAATCATAATGATCACAAATCATTTATCGTATTTCTACAACAAATATTAGCACCAAACAATTTTAATCTGTCAAAATCCTGTAAACCGTCATCGTGACATACAACCGTCCCTATATGCAAAATAGTATATGTATTATAATACAAGCTTTATAAGACAAAAAATGGCGCACGAGTTGTTTTAGGCACGATGAGCGTAGCGAGGAGTGCCCAAATGGAACGAGTGCGCCAATGTGTCTTATAAAACGAGTGTTATATACTATTTTTTCTACTTTGTGACATTAGTTCACATAAGTGTCGAAAATTACGGTTGTCATGTTACAATCAAGAGTATTTTTTTTCTTCAACAGTTGGTAGGTGTAGTAAAATTCAATTCAGGTTCAATTTATTGGAGCCCCCATTGCCCATCTTTGGGGGTTCCAAACTTAACTTCATTGATTATAACCAACCAATTTTGCAACATAATTATTAATGAATTGTAATTTTTAATTTCGTGTTGACCCGACCCAACCCAACTCCCCCCCCCCCCCCCCCCCCCGTTCGACGGCTTTATTGCGACCGAATCACCATTACCCCGTTGTTTATGGACACTTGTAGATTTTTAGTGAAAATCTGGTGATCTTTTGACCACGTCTTAGTGACATGACTACATTCATAATTGGCAACACTGCCCGTAACCTCACTTTATATTTTGACACGAGGTTGGTGCGCACTGTCTGCCTTATTTAGTTGTAATTTGCAAGATAACTCGACTTTTTGAACCGTCAGGCCCTTTATCTGAAAAGGAAACCTCTTATTTTTATACATACAGTACTGGTGACCGATTTTGGAACGAAATAGATTGTTTAGATACACGAAGGTATGGTTGTCGAGATGGCAAATAACATGTTATATAGTTTAATTATTTTAGTATCAACATATGTCGCATCGTTACATGCACGAAGCATTAACACCCAACAATTTTGAACATGGACCGACTTTTATCGCCTTTTTTAATTATTACTGTGTTCGCGGAGCTGTGAAACTTGACGGTATGTCAATTTGTGTATTTGTTTGAATGTATTTTAATGTTTTCATGTATTATTGTTGTAGTATGCACTGAAGACGAGCTTAACACTCGAAACTAGTCTGCAAGAAAGCAAATAAACATTTCTACATCAGACTCGACTTTCCTTTTTAACTCATATTCAAAAATAAACAGTTCAAAATACATCCTGGTTGACAGAACGGTGGGCCCAAACCAACTTAAAATTTCTCCCCAACGTAACATCAGAAAAATACATGTAGATCATATTCAGTAGGCACCAGTTGCAATAAAATCAAATCTATTCTGAAAATAGCCATAAGTATTATGATTTTCCGGAATTTTCCAGAAATTAAATCACTAGGAAAATCGCTATACCTTGATTTTATCATATGCTCTTACGTTTAGATATAAAAATGCAGTGTCATTAAAGTTACCAAAACCTTGTCTAACTATTATGGCCACTGATCACCAGTTTTCAGAATTCTCGAAAAGTTTTTCTAGTCCAAGTACTCATTGACTGGACAGTAATACACCCTTATTTAAATTAAATAGTTCTTATAAAACATAGATTAACACGTAAACGTTTTCCGTTAAATTGTGAACTAAAAATAACCATTAGTTATCAAACATCCGATCTTTGGAGAGAACTTAATTTTTCGAACGATAATAAATAATAACAATAATACCATTATCGTATGCATCTATTCACGTCAAGAAACACTGATGCGCCAATTTGGCTTCGAAATTTATGGAGAGCGAAACGTTAATAACCGTCGGTCGGGCGGCGCGGCGGGCACCGCACCGCGGTATCTGTAATAAAAGTTCGTGCCGGCATATCGAGAAGAAACCCACGCGACCGCTCTGCTCGCTAAAATTAAGGCAATT
Organism: Melinopterus prodromus; assembly: GCA_964023965.1. NCBI lineage: Eukaryota > Metazoa > Arthropoda > Insecta > Coleoptera > Scarabaeidae > Melinopterus > Melinopterus prodromus. Next base: position 45,984,661 of record OZ030392.1, read on the forward strand.
AGCGAGCGCGGTGTGCCGCCGTGTTCGTGTTTTCGGTGAAATTGAGGTTAATGGGTATTATTTCATCGATTGTCGCCCGTCCGAGTTCCGCACGACCGGTGGGGTAACCGATCTCACGTCAAGTTCCCTTGTCAAGTCCCCGGACGCATTCGTTTTATTGTTTCATTTCACAATGGATGCGCCATCACTGAATAATGACGACCCCCTAGGGCTTAGGCTATACACACATTGGGCCGGGTGTGAATTTATGGAAAAATGCTTGTGTTAACTGGTTGGAGCTTTTGCGGACAAAAATAAGTAAGTAGTGTCATCATTTGACATGGAACAGTTTTTGTCTTTTGAAATATTTTGCTTGCATCACTTGAAAGCTAAAAGTAGTATTCTTGGAATTTGGTATTTCATATAATATGGAATTTCAAACATGATTTTTACTTTATCATACGCAGAATGTAAAGTATTGTAATCATGCCGAAAAAAAAAAATTGAGATTTTAGCGGAAATAGGTCTTTATGGGTCCCCTGAACATTTTTGACCAAGGTACAAAAAAATGGCTGTGTGTGTGTGTGTGTGTGTGTATGTCTGTGTGTAAACGATTTTTGTGGCGACGATTCCGGAGAAACTACTAAAGGTATCGGAACGAAAGTTCATATTTAGAAGTTTTGTTGCCAAACTTAGAGCTGAAAAGCTTTTGGTTGAAAAGGGTCCAAAGGAACTGGTAGTTTATTCTAAGCCTTTTTGAAGGATTTTGCAAATGAGCCGCCATTTCTGTAATTTCGACAAAATAGGTAATTAATAAATTAAAGTAGCGGAAATTTTGAATAATTTATGCCTGACATTTTTTGGTAAAATTAATAGTTTAGCTTCAAGAGCAAATTCTATTTGATCGAGATCGGTCGCATCTGCATTGATATGAAATTACATAGTAGCCAGGATTTTGACAAATATTTTTTTGTGTTGTCACATTCGAAAACAGCTGATCCCATCAGAGGTTGGAGAACCACTATGGAACGTTGCCGCTGTAGTGCAGCAAATTATAAAATACAAATTTCAAATAAAATAAGATCACCACTTTGATTGTTTGTTGATAAGAAATATTAACCCGTCTTTAATCTAATTCTAAAAACGATAAAGAAAGTTATACGAGAAAGTTATAAATAAAGTATAGCGATGAGTGTCGTTTTATTTTAGTATGTTGGTAGGGATGTGTCATGAACAAATATAAATGTGTCAGAATTTGAATTACCTTTTTAAGGTGCGGTTTCATTAGTGATAATGGCAGTGGTAGCCGACGCCATTATAGTATTTCCAATAGAAAATTGCTAGTGACTCATGTTTATGTACATGCAAACTAATATGTGTCATTATCACGATATGTAAGAAATACTATAATTTCGTATTCTACCACGCGCCATTAGCTACCATTACGTACCAATCGGAACGCACCTTTAAACTTGACGTTTCGTCAATGTGGTACTAGCATTTACTATACAGAAATTTTTTATTTATTTTTTTTTAATACGTATTTCTTAAAAAGCAACACAATAAACGTTGATGTCGCTCCTGCTAAAAACTAGATAGTGCGACTCGCTCACATGCAACGGCGACACTCCGCCTTCGGTGACGCGCCGCATCACCGCTCGTCGCGCTATTCCGTACTGTCGGCATTTGTGACATAAATAACTATTATTCTAATGATGTAGTGTAGGTAGTGTCAAATGCTGATGCTTTGACAATACCTACGATTTATCTCAATAGAATAGATTCTCATGCTGCTAAACTATTAATTTTATATATTGTATGATAAAGTCATGTGCCTGGCCACATCAGATTTTTTTTTCTATTGGGCTCATAAAAATTAGCTTCTGCAAGAACTGTGATGTAGGACCTCTTTGGTTATTGCGAGTTCTGGTTAAGAACAAATAATGGTCAACTGTTAGGTCCGAAAATATTAAATATTTTACAGTTTTTGTTAGAATATCCGGAAAACTTTACAACCGCATGTATAACACATTTTTTATGATGACAAGTAGCCAGGATTTGACAGATATTTTGACTGATAATACTGACAGTAGGTATTGTCAAAAAAACCTTGTCAGAATGAAAATAATTGTGACATCCTGGCTATCTAAGCTTTAATGCAAACACGTTTTTTGTACCTTGGTCAAAAATGATCAGGGCACCCAAAAGGACCTATCTCCGCTAAAATCTCAATTTTTTTATCGGCACGATTACAGTACTTTATCATACTGCGTATGATAATGTAAAAATTGAGAGTTTAGCGGAAATAGGTCTTTTTGGGTCCCCTGATCATTTTTGACCAAGGTACAAAAAATATCTATGTGTGTGTGTTGCTGTGTGTGCGTTTGTGTGTATGTGTGTACCCGATTTTTGTGGCGACGATTCCGGAGAAACTACTAAAGGTGTCGGGACGAAACTTCATATTTAGAAGTTTCATGACCAAACTTAGAGCTGAAAAGCATTTGATTCAAAAGGGTCCCAAGGGACTTGATATTTACTCTTAGCATTTTTAATAATTTTGCAAAAGATCTGCCATTTCTGTAATTTCGTGGAAAAAATTAGATATTAAATTAAAAAAGAGGAAATTCTGCATAATTAATGACTACGACATTTTTTGGTAAAATTAATAGTTTCGCTGCATGAGCAAATGGTATTTGATTGAGATCGGTAGTGTCTGCATCCTAGTTAGCCAAGATTTGACAAGCTGTTTCATTCTAATGTCAGTAGGTATAGTGTCAAACGCTGAAGTTTTGACAAATACCTACTGTCAATAGTAAAAATATCTGTTCTGCAGTCTCATATAAGTTGTTTGTGACCTTTGTATGTTGTTTTATGTTCTCCACGGGCCGCGCCTGACAAAATGTAAGTTTTTACAATTGCGTTTTTTGGAGTTTGATTTGATTGTCAATTGTGTAATTTATATCTCATTTCTTATAGCGCTTGAAGAAGTGCCCAGTAGGACACGAAACATGTAGCGATCGCTAAAATAAAATAAAAATAAGGATACCGACCACTTCTTATTGTATTAAAATATCTATAATACATAGATTACCAGGATATTTTCCGAAAAAGGAACTTTGTCCCCATTTAAACAGCTCTTCAGAGTTTCCGAGAGCCCCACGTAATCATGTTTCGGCCAGCCACCTGTTCTTTTTTCAGGCCCGTGAGGGCATTTCCAAATCTCACTAATAATGAAAAAACCCTAATATGATGCTACAAGTCAAGAATATTAGCAGAAACGCAAATATCCATAGTTCCTATGGGGGAAAATTTGCGGATTTTAGGGCCTCTATAACCAAACGATAGATAATGATAAATTTTCAATTTCGGTCTAAATTTCTATATCAGGACAGTAACTACAGTTGTTCTGTCAGTACCCAGAGACCAGAGTAGCCCTAAGTGCCGTTTTCATTGGTAATAGATCGTTAAATAATAAATCTAGGTAGGTACTCAGCGTTGGCGATTGTCTCAAAGCAGACATACTACAACACACCACTTGTCGGCAATCACTAAACGAACCTTCACCGTCACCTTCACCATGTATTTAACATGTATACTGTATGCTATAGAAGGCCACCCAATACTAATGAAATGTTAAACAAATGTTTTTCAGTTTTCATTGGTGCATAGCAAAATTAAATAATTAAAGTAAATTTATACTAAACCTTTGCCATAGCAGATGGAATAATGAGTTAGGAATGAGTTCTTACCTGAAAGAAAGAAACAACAATTAGTACTTCGCACATGATTGGGAGTCATATGGTATAGGGGTCTTGGGGCTGACGCGCGGAGCGATATAGCTTGTAGAATATAATACCATTTATTTCTTCCTGTGTTAAAATGGTTTTGGTTAGGAAAAAACACGTGTAAGAAAACTGACAATAAAACTGTACACAAAAGTTGAACACGTTACCAAGTTTGGCCATTTATGCTTAATATGGTTGGACTGGACTATTGTAAGTATCAAAAGTTAAAAGTACAGAACTGCTAGGTGTCACCAGAGTAAACAACAATAACACTAAAGAGAGACAACTTTATCACGGTATTGTATATTGGTAGAGATAAATTACAAATAAAACAATTCCAATATACAACACAAAGATTCGAGCCGAACGGAACGTACAAATCGAGCAACGAAACAAATCACAAAACTCTTAATAGCGACGTCTTCTCGGGCGATCTTTCCCCTTAAGTAACAATCCCTTAAACTGTTATCATCTCATCGTATTTGCGCCTTTGTAACGAGTCCCCGAAGGCGTCGGCGTCGGTTGGAGAGCCATCCAAAGTCTGTTCGGGTACATGCCTCCGACGAAGCAACAGCGTGCCATTATCCGCGCTAAACCCGGCAGAATAACCGGGGTAATTGGTCGGAGAATTCGGAGTCGTGGGACGTGCAGCTCCCTCTGGCGCGCGCTGTTCGCGACTGCCCTCACCGCTGGAGCCGTTCGCCGCGCACCACTTTGGCCCACTGCCAAAAGTTCGCGACTGCCTCACCGATTTAGAAAATGATACGCGCATATAGCAGCCCTTTGCTGCCTATTAAGAATATTCGGCACGGCGCATTAGGGCGACCACAGACACTCTTTGGAACGATATTGGCTATAATATACACGTACGGAAAGCCAAATATTAATTAATGGTGGATGTGTATTAGCTCTCTATACAGGTTTCTGCGAACCTTGAAGAATCAAATACCTACCCCAGGATGGAAAGGCAATTTTTATCGAATAACGTATAGTCTAACATTTGAATTGTAGAAAAACCTGTTGTGATACTATACTTCCACAGTCAACTGCAAATGATTGAAATAATTATTATCAAATAATAAATTCATGCATCATGAGTCCTTGCGTGTATTATTTTTTATTATATTTTGCAAGACGCGTTAGTAATGTAGCGAAAACAAACATCCTACACACTACGTACCAAGATATTATTTTCTTGTCGAAAGTAAAACGTATTAAGAATTCTATAGCCCAAAAACTATTTCTTGCAGGCATAAGAATGTATTTTTCACCGGTGCATTCATGCGGCATTAATATGGTTACATCAAATAGTCTGCCCAATATCGGCGTAGAAGATATTTTTACGGTCACAGAACTACAAGTTTTTGTCGAGCCAGCCGATGCGTTCGAGAGTTTGCAACGTGTTTGCAAGTCCAGATGTGCGATGTTACGAATCGGCATTAAATGTTCATATTTTCGGTACTTTCGATACAAATATTTGACAGTGAATATCTCGCAGTGCAATTTCCTTAGATTAATAGGATAATAATAGGTACTCGAAAACAAAAGACGATAGCTAATTTTGGTTTTCACCATTGAGCTTCTCTCAAAAAAAGACGATCTTACTCATTTTTCGATATCTCTTATAGTTACCGAGATCTCCTATAGTAACATCGAATTTGGCCCACCTGTACATACTTAATTAATTACATACTTACAAAATAGCAGCTCAATTGATTAATTACTTTTATAACAAACCAACTGCAAATCATTGAAATAATACTGGGTCAAGCAGTCTACTGACAAATTACCGACCAAATTTGATATTTTCGAAGAGTGCGAGGCGTAATAATTATTTGCTAAACAGGAGGTGTCTTAGGCCATTTGTCGACCAAGGAAACTAATACGATGCCATCAGTAGCTCACGATTAATAGAAGGTAAATGCACCAGCAATTTATTGCCTAATTATTCGTTCACAAAGAAGATTTTTCATGTATTATGAACTTTAATTGAGTTCTAATGATGTCATCGTCTGCTGTTATCGGGCATCTGTGCTTAAAAAGTTGGAAAAGTTAACGTTTTTGGGTGCATCCAGATTTTAAGAAGAACAATTTGTATAGGTAGGTTTTTGTATAGGTAGTTATCAAAATTTCTGAAATGCACACTATTGTTGCTAATTAACGCCACTGAGGTCGAACAAAATAACGGTAAATACGGGATGTTAAACTACCTACATATATTAAATTACCATGCAATTAACAATTCGAAATGGAAAACTACCGATGACTTATAGTGAATAAAAATGTAGGATAGTATTATTGAAGTGACGTACCTATTCATGCCATTATTGCTAAACAAATATAATAGCTCTGATGGGCACTTTGTAGTAAAAACTACTCTGTTTCAATAGCTATCCATCAAGGTATAAATCTGAACAAAACGCCTTCTAATCTCCGAGAGAGAGATAATTATACTTGAGCGAGTAAGTAGTCTCCTTAAGTTAACTTAGTCGAAAGCCAAGAAATAGAATGTTGTTCCATGTCTTCCGACTCCTAACATTCCCAAATCTTATTTTGGCAACTCTTGAATGTCCAACAATGTCCAACACCTACCTACAATAACAAGCCATACGCCTGCGCACATGTTCGTATCACAACTATTATTTTGCCACAATTGCTTCCTTTTCCGTGTTGTCATAGTTTTCAACTTTTTCACGTTCTAATCGATAATAAAACTTATAAAATGGTTGTCTATTTAGTCCCTGAATAGACTGATATACCATATATTTAAGGGTACTGTGATGGAATTGCTGCTGAAGATCAAGGAGAATATCATGGGCCTTTCCGGGACAGGCGTGTTCTGCTCGTTAGTCTGTTTGTCAATATGAACAGACTAGGGCTTCCTCATACTGATTCCAGGATTTCAGGATTAAAGATATTTTGAATTCAGGGATTCATGAAAATAAATAAAAAATTGAAATCACTTTGTACTCTCAAAAATTCGGATATGGGCATGTTAAGTACCGTTTTGTACACGCTGTATAAGCGTGCCCGGCATTTTCAGATAAATAATTGAGAGTTCTTTTACAATATCTTTGTTCTATTTATTATATAAATTTTAGTGTATTTTTACACTATTTCCCTCCTATCTTTTAACGGTTGCTCATAAGTGGCCAAAATTATCGATTTGGAGGTTTCGGCGGTTTCATTGTGCTGAAACACTTTGACATCAACTTTCACCGAGATCGTTGAAGTTAGAGCTTGTACACGAAACTACTAAACGGTGTACGGCAAAAAAGTATAAGCTATAACGTATTTTCCTTGATCTTAGAGGTAGAGCAATAAATAGCCCGAACGCAATGACAAAAACATATGTTACTGATTTAATTTAATTTCTCCATGCCAGCTCCAACAACGATACTATTTCCAAAGGAATTAACAGCTGCACAGAAACATATCTCTCTCGCTCATATCTGAAGCTCGCAAACGTGCAAATAAGGGATTTCTGATGTATGTATAGGTCAATGTTTACCGTAAGCTTTCCTTCCTTCACGAGCTTGAGTACTTTGGTCGCTGACGTAAAAAGGACATCGCCCAATAGAGCACTCGTGCAGTGCGATGTCGTCACATCCAAACTGTGGCTTCTTTGTAGAGCAAATAAAATCAAAATGTGCTCTGTATTATATTCGACAATATTTGCTACAAAAAGTATACTTGTATGACTCCAAACAAGTTACTTCAACCCGTTACTCAAACACTATTCAAGGAGTATCCGTTTTGCAAAGAAATTGAAAACCCTATACTTACACTACGTGGTATTCGGTTCAACTTCCGTTATTCTTCCGAATGTCTAATCCGATTTTTGATTAATATAAAGCTTCACTGACTCAATAGTTTCGATGTGTTGTTTTTTAAACTGAAGAGAAACCAGCCAAGCCTATACTAAAGATTCTATTTTATACCTGGTTGTTTTCAATTTAATTCTATTCATCCACAAATTTCCATTTACTAACTAATAAGCAGTACCGTAACTTTACTCTTACTGCCTTACCGTTAACGATAGTAGCGTATACAATACCGCTAATGCTTCAGAAACTCCCTAACCAGCCGTTATGCATAACATAATATTAGAACGATTCAATACACCGCAAGTAATCAATAACAACCATACGCAATAGTCATCATGGTGGAATACCTACACCGTTTTCATGAAGACGTAGAAATGATGTTATTCAATCTACCTGCAAGCTTACTACTGGCTTCGTCGCAGACCCAGATCAAATGCCAGTTGCCAAGGGGTGATAATAATTAACATAGGGGCTGCGGATGATCCAATGTCATCCCAGTAATGCCTACCTACTGTTTGCTTTGCAGTAGCCTATGCAGACTAACAGGAAACGACAAAACACGATCTGTCGTTAACAATCGCAACATGACGCATTGGACACGCTATGCTACATACAAAATCATGTAATGGCCTTCGGTGACTGGCGAGTCCAGTAAAAATGAACATCAATATGCAAAGCTGTGATTGTTATTCTATAAGTATACTTTGTTTGTGAGTATTCAGTACAAGAGGAAACAAGTTGTTTTATAGCTGCATAAGCCATTATAAATTGAATGATTCGAGAAATAAATACTTTTATATCTTACTTACTATCTTAGCATACTTTCCTCGCTGCTGTTAAAGCGATACATTATTGACCTTAAGGTGAGCACAGATGAGCGCGAATCGCCGTATTCTCTTCGAGATATTGAAACTGCTTCATTTGAAATATACACTGCGAATTCCTCTCTGGTCTGGCAGTAACCTTATTCTCTAAAAACCGCATAACAGACTCTTGTTAACATAGTATTAAATAAGAGCAAAATCTAACAGAGCAGCCTCAGAAGACGATATTCTAACCACCGGTGTTACATTATACGGATTATACGACCGATGCTCCATTCCAAGGTTGCTGGGTTAAGAGGATTATGACAAAATCAACGCTGAGCTCTGTAACTAATAATTCATTCGTCATTGGAAGAAAACTACGTTATTTACTTTAAAAATATGAAAATGCTATATAATTTAGGTAGGCTCTATCGATCCACGAGAGTAAAACCCGCTTATTACCATACGAAATCAAACCTGAAACAATGGGTTCCAAACTAAAACCTTTAAATTCAAATTAAGAAAAAAATACTAAAAGAACTTTATAGAATGGCTATATTTCTGTATATTTTTAAACTGTTTGCAAACTGTTGGTGCATAAAGTACTACTGTAGTGGTATCCTTATCCTTACAGATGTATTGCCATAATTGTAAAAAAAACATCATTTTAAGTAAACTATATATATATCAACTATTCGGTCTTTTCACACGGGACACAGCGTCCGTGCGTTTTATTCATGTACGGTCGTTGTGTAGCTTTTCACACAACACGGATTTCAAACGGTACGGTACGGTACGTGTGAAAGGTTCGATTTCATCTCATCCACTTCGAACCGTACACGGATAGAACCGCACGGACGCCGCGCCGTGTCCCGTGTGAAAAGGCCGTTAGCGTTTAGACAGTTTTTGCACTGATTTATGAATAATATTTTATTTAGAATGAAAGGTCTATCAATTTCTAGACATAGAACAACTATGACAATATTTTGGAGACTGTGGCGAACTTAATAATAAAATTATAAACCCCTAACCACAACAAGTATTTTAGAACCTAAATACGTCCTAATCATATTTAGAACCTAAATACGTCCTAATCACTTCCACTAGTGATTTGCTTGGACAATATCCAGTAAAGATACTATGAAGTGCTAATCTCTCTTTTCCTCTTTTTAGGTTCTACTGAAGATGATACGTATTTAGGTTCTAAAATACTTGTTGTGGTTAGGGGTTTATAATTTTATTATAGAACAACTAGTTTGCAACATTTGACAAAAAATCAACCGATGTTCAATCTAAGAATATCGATGTTCTTGTTTGGAACAGCATCCAAAAACGTCGTGTTTTAGAAATAATTAAGTTTTCTGATTGTTTTTATCAAACACTGGAACCATTCGTATAAGCACCGTTCGAAAAGAAATTCAGGATAAATATGCTTTAATATTTTCTATGTAGAATAATAGTTGTTGAACCAATAAGAATATTAAAAAGAGCGATTAGTGGTCGAGACTTTAATTGTCGAGATCATTAATCGCTGTTGATTAATAGTTATTTAACCAACATGTATATTAAAAAGAGCGATTAATGATCGAGATTGTTTAACGCACGAGCGATCAGCGAGGGCGTTAACTGTCGAGATCATTAACCACCGATTAATATTCGAGTTGGGTACAACATTTTTTCGTCGATCGTATTGTTCTGGCGGTGTCTACATAGATTTTCTTCGCCGATGTCTTTTGAGGTTATATGACAATTTAACAAATCCTCTACTGCGGTTTTGGATAACGGAGTGTTTTGATTGAATGGTTTCATGTAACGTATGTTCGATTGGGTATAATGAACTCGTCTGATTGGCTATAACAAATCGTTCATTAATAGAAGTCGTGCATTTATATTATAGAGCTGTTTAATAAATGATTTTGTATTCACTAAACATACTCATAAGTAAACGATCAACAGAAAAACATTTTCTGTCTTTTATATTTGCGGCGTTATCATCTACAACCAATAAAAATAACTTTTCTCGCAATAAAATATTCAGTAGGTCTCTGTGATTTTGCTGCAGAAGTTTTTGAGAACTGTGACGAACTGTGAATCGTGGAATCAACGGGGTGGGCATAGTCATATGCTCCTCAAGTATTGTGTCCAGAAAAGGCTACGCCTAGGAAATGTACAGTTACACATGTAATTTTCATCTTTGATTTGATTGGTCATCAAGTAAGGTGATTCTGGAATTCTCTTACTTCGAATAATATAGAAAAACTATATTTGCCAAGATATATCATCGAAAAGACCTGTAGTTTTATCCAATCCTTCTACCTGTGACACCCAAAAATGGACGGGATAAAGCCCGATACGAGTAAGGCCACCTGAAGAGCGGATAACTATTCTGGACATGTCAAATTCCAACATAATTGTCATACGATCAGTTACGAACACCCCGGTATATTTTGACTCGGAAAAGGAGTCTAAAAACAAGCAGTGGTATGTATCGGAAGCTTCTAACATTATTCACGGAGACGAAGCGCCATTTTTTGTATGCGTCGCCCGCCCGCCACCGTCGTGGCTTCTTTATTGAATTCCTGTGAAGCCGCGGTCTTCGGTTTTATACGGTACCGGTGTTTTCAATATCAACAGACAAAACCACGTCCTTCGCATACATCTAACTGGAAGCTGGATGCGCCCGACACGACTGGATGCAGATACCTAGCATAGGACGCAAGGGTCCGCACTACATGGGTAGGTGCGGTAGCATAGCAGTAGCCGTGAACGTAACCCAGGTCCATTTCTCATGTTGGCCTTGTCTTTAAATCCGGCGTTATTTTAAAATAGTAAAGCGTGATACCTGGCCTAGCTTACATCGTCCACCGGCTCGCCCGATTTATACCCGCGGCACAGAGATTTATAAGAGAGCGCCGTGGACCAGAAAGAGAGATACTGGTAGCATTAGCGCCAGCGGAGATTTCCGCTTACCGAACTTTTTTTCGCATTAGAAAGGATATGTAGGCATATTAGTTTTTCTGTTGGTATTGCTTTTGTTGTGCAACTGCTGAAGGCAGTGGCGTGCGGTCCATACGTGCAGAGCATGCAGTGCACACCCCGACATTTAGGGAAAACAGAAAGAAAAATATTAAAATATAAAGCCAAAAGTAAGCCAAAAAAGATGTAGGTACTATGTATGTATGTACACCATACACACTTATAAGGTTAAGTAGAGCAGTTGCCCTACTGTGCAGTGCAAACTGAACTTCGCCTATGCCATTCAAAATTTTACTTTTACTATAAATACAATGTTTATTTTTTATATGGGCAATAAACTGATTTATTATTACGCGTTGGGTTAAAATAGGTGAATTCAAGAATCATTGCAGTCTCATATGTATGTCAATAATGTATGAACTATCACAAACTAGCATTGATGTTAAAATTATATTCTAGAGACTGAATACAGAACGCACTAATTTATTTGTCCGGTGTCAGTTCTTTACGAACAACCGCTACAGACATTTGCGTATAGGTAGTACGGCACCATATCGCTCACGCATGCAGCGACTAGGGGTGCACATGAACCACGGACGAACGTTAAACATTGCAAAATTACGTGTAATTCAAAAACTACAACAAATTTTGTGCGAACTTTTACCTATGCATTCTTTAAACTTCAATAAATAATTCAGATGAACCTAGATCATAGTTTTTTTATTTATCATATTCATTTATTTATCATATTTATTTCGCTCATATTTGTTTGTTCGTCAATTTAAATTCGCGTATTTTCGTATTTTCAGCGTGCAGCAGCTCCGATGCTCAGTTGACATTTGGCGTTTATGTTTTAAACTTGTGTTGGAAGTGCTTCTTGATTTTAACGTATGAATTATTTATGTACATGTTTTTTATTTAATAGCGCAATAATTCTGATTACAAGATGCATGTGGTGCCTATTTGTATGAAAGGTTATTCGTATTAAATGAAAATAATATCAGATTTACCTACACCACGGTCAGTTTTAGTTCTGTTATAAGAAAAGTAAATATTGCTTAATAAAGGATAGGAGGTAAATGAAACAAACACCTCTTATAGTTGATTTTTACTTTAACATGTTTATACATTTTCAGGAGATATTTAAGTGATTTTTTCTGTTACAATTTGCGTAATTGTTTCTGATTGTTTTGTGTTTTTCTGGCTGTTGGGTGGTTGATCGAAATTAGTACTAAAGTAAATATTTTTGCAAAATTAAAAGTTTTTATTGAACTCCTATCTTTAAATTCCTATTCCTATTTTTAAATATTTTTGCATGATGGACTAGTACCAAAGTAACTATTGTATTTATTTATTTTTTGTTGTTTAAATGTACATTTAGTATAACTAAATAAAATAGTTCTTATTTTTGTAAGTTTTTATATTTATTCTTCACTGCACACCGTATGTACAAATGCACCGCACGCCACTGGCTGAAGGGAACTGCTACTGATCGCATCACTTGGATGGACGCAAATCGCCATTACCAGACGGAGGCATCAACTAATTGATATGGGTGTAGGTCAGAGTGACCAACTTTTTAATACTCCAATGCGTGACGCTGATATCAAGGGGCGGGACATAAATAAATTATCGTCAATAATTGAAACATTTTCATCGTCCACGCAGCGAACTAAGAAGGTGACGTTTGATTAGCAGCAGAAACAAGAAACAAAAAGTAGGGGAGACCTGGGCAGATTGGGACACGGGGCACATTGGGACACTTTAAAATCACATATAATCGCAAGTCATTAAGGCGACTTGCGATTATATGCGCATTCACACAGAATACGCGTCAGAGAATGTACACAATGTCCAAAAAAAGTTCTAGCGCGATAGTGTCGAAACTACGTTTGTTGATGAATGTATCAGTTTTTGGTTAACCAAGTATTTTCTATATATAGTAAATGGTGATATACAGGCGGGAGGTAAATTTTAATAAATTAAAAATTACAACCACAACCTGGATTTGAACCCGGGACCATTGTGTCGCTAGCAGAATACTCTACCAACTAAGCTATTGAGGCCTCCTAATGGAGTACCCTTGAAAAAATGACTCATTGACCAAAAATCATTTAAATCACGTTAGAGAGTGCCAGTAAGAGAATATCGGTCAAAATTGATTTACTTAGTGTTTATTTGACAATGTTTTACTATTTTCACCAATTAATCCGCTCGAATTTTGGCTGTGGAATCGTTAATTTTTCGAATTTCTTTCTGAAATATGTACAGTGTATTCTTTAAATGTTGTGCAATCAAGATATGCAATAAAAAAATCATTATTTTTTTTAAAATGATACACTAGAATGTACCCTTCAGTGGTCACACGATTTTTCACTTCAATGCTCAAACGTTATTTGACCCAACTTAAACAATTCTATCACGACATATTTTTTAAATTCAAGACAGCATTTTTATATCGTAAAAAAATTGACAGCACCGTACACAACTCTGTAGATAGTCTGCAATGAAAGCTTGAACATGGCTCACAACTCAGCACACATTTCAAAATTGAATGGTTCTGTTCTTGCTGGCAGAATTAAAATACTTATAAGTTGCAATAAGCGGATTGTTATTTTATTGATATTATGCACTATATAGGATAAGCATGCGAAGCTGGAACTAAATAAGAACTAAATATTATAGATATCTGTTTTGTTTACTTTGAAATCAAGACCTAAAATCAAAATCCTATAAGCCCATGTCGCAAAATAATTTTGTTTTTAATTCACATGGGATGTCATGAGATTGTTATGAGTCATGTATGATTGTTATATGTCATGAGAGAACTTATTTTTTTAAAGGTGAGTTAAAATAATTAACTATGAAAAAATATCCCATATAGTCTAAAGTAGTTTTTTTTTGCGTAACTAGTGATTTGCAACTGAAAATCACGTACTCTGCATAGAAATATTGATAAAAATACGTGGCGTGTCGCACTATAGAAGTTCTTTTATTTAGGAAATTGTTAAGTTCCAGTGAAACAAAATAAAGTTGTGACGTCACATGTGAAACAGACAAAAACGGTCTTAACTTACACTTGAAATTGTTGAACAATACGTACCGTATTTTCAAATATTTTCTTTAGTTTAGTTTTTAAATAACCTAAACAGTGAATCAATGAATTGTATAGTACAATATACTTAAACGTTTAGAGTGAAATATTGTTAACGAATCGTTTTAGCCTTGCAAAATGGTCATTGAGGCCATTGTCGAACAAAATACTATAGGTAGCACGTAGATAACAGCTGATAAGTAGCACGAATTGAAACATTGACAATTTTATATAGCCTACCCCTTTCAGGTTATACAGTAAAAACTCAGAAACGAGTACTGTTTCTATACAACCGTATACCTTATAATGCCGCATCATTGGGAACGGAGATATTGTCTGTGGAAGATTCATTTGACATTGAACTATTCTCAGATGATTCATGGTTACATCATTCAGTATTACTGAGGTTTTTAAGGTAATTACAAATGTGCACATTTTGCTCTATGATTAATTGATTTATACGGACAATGTCAACTTATTTGTCACAGAATAAAATTTTACTTTCTTTAAGTGTGCACACAAGTACACAATCCAAGCCAAAAACACACACAAAAAGTAAACGAGAAGTCAAACATAGAATGCCAACAAATCTCACCATTAAATTATCATTCAAATCGTAAATTTGTTTTCAAATGCAGATTTTGTGTTGTATAATCTAATGATCTAAATTCATTATTCCTATTATTCCATCAACACCATGCCGTAATTAACATTTTTTGCCCATGACGTAATCGTAACGATTTCAATAAGCTGGGATATTTATAGCAAGTAGCATTAAAAATGTCACGCAATTGTTCTCTTTTGTATTTGTTTCGAAGTGGTATCCACTGTAAAATAACATAACATGTTGATTTTGTAGCACATTTTTAATTAATGTGTTTTATTGTAAATATACAGTACCTACCTGTAAACGATTTGCGTATCGATGTTTATTGGTTTTTCGTGCGGTGGGGAGTTTATAGTATGATTGATTTTGATTCGGATTTTCTAATAGATATAATGGAAACATTAATAGTGTATTATTTGACGAGCACATAATTAAGGTTATAAATCGCGAGCATGAAATTTATACGCGAGCCGTAGGCGAGCATGTAATCATGCGAGCGATTTATATCCGTTGTGTGCAAGTCGAATGCGACGGTTTATCTACGACTAAAAAATTCCATTTTATATGAAATCTTTTCAATGTATTCGGCAACGGTGGCGAGAATGTCAAATAACTGTCATCCATGTAGGTTTAGACTGACTTTGACAGTATATTCGTATAATGATGACAGTTCGTTCAAATGAAGCCATTATTTGAACGAACTGTCATTATTATAAAAACAAAAACGAAAACGCCTATTCGCTTTCCATTCACAAACAAAAGTTACAAATATCATTTTGAACTAACAAATTTCTGATGAAGGTCATAAAATTTGTATGTAATCATAAAGACAATTAAAAGATTTAACATAAACCGTAAGAAAAATATGGAGTTGCCATTTAAAGAAAATGATGATGACCACATAAGTCAAAAACAGGTGACGAATGAAAACTAAATTTGATATAAAATGTGTTTTGATTTATTGACGCGCCGGAGGCTTTTTTTGAAATAAGAAATCGTATCAGAGATATTGCAATGTTTCCATACTTTGCGCACTCATTGCATACAGGGTTGGTATGGTTTAAAACATTGTTGTAAACATGTTTTAAAACTATTATTTTGTTCTAAATCATTTTGTTTTAAACATGTTTAAAACAGTTTGTTTTAAATGTATAAAACATTTTGTTTTAAAACATTGTTTTCAAAGTTTGTTTTAAATGTTTAAAACAAGTGTGAAGACAAACCAAGAGAAAGTCATTCAGACAACAGATTTAACTCCACTGAAGACTGAGGTATGAAAAGGCGCCGAGTAGAATGTTTACAAATAAAACAATTGCGTGATTTAAAACATGTTTAAAACAATTTTTATTCCTTATTTAAAACATGTTTTTGGGTGATTTAAAACAATTTTTTATGGTAAAACATGCTTTTTGCGGCGTTTAAAAAATTTTTTTAATAAAAAAACATCATTTTATGAAATAAAAATGATTGTTTTGTTTAAAAAAAAAACTTCTTTATAACAACCCTGATTGCATATAACATAGCTGGTTCAAGTAAGGATAGAAGAACTAGAACTAGAAATTTTGAAACAGAACGACATTGTTAGATAATCCTAGGTACCAGATAAATAACTTTTTACTATTATATGTCAACACGTGAAAGACGACTATGCTAAGTCAACTAGTGAATAAATAATTGTTTTATACCGAGTGATTCAATTTCAAGGCTCACCATGGGATCTCGCTTATTAGTGGAGATAGCGCCTATGTTTAAATTTGGCAAAGTTTCGCATTTTTGTGTTGATCAATTATCTGAAAAGAAATTTATGCTATCATTTTTCATTTTGAAGATATCGGTAAAAACTGAAATGTTAAGATATCGTTTTTAATTTTTTATTCAAAACCAAGAGTAGCTAGACATTTGAAACAAAAACATTCTGCAGCTACTTTTTAACAGGGAATGCAGTGTTATTTATTCATTTGAAATAACATCAAAGATGGCGGCGTAACCATGGCCAACTTTTGTTTTCCTTATGGGCGCCATGTTGAATTTTAAATGAGTTTTAAATGAGTTTTAATTTTAAAATTGTTGGCATCACTTTTTAAAACAATGGTTTAATAATAAAAAACTTTCAGTTCACCAACGGGAGATTGGTTACAGACCGCCGGAGTCGTTGCCAAGGAACGTCAACAAAATGCACTTGGATCAAGCAGCGCGCGCAGCATAGCATTTGCCATTTATCCAAATATTTGGTTGATTAATAATGTGAAATGCCGTTTACCAACAACGAAAACCGTTATATGATAAGGGTTATATTATTGTTCTCATAGAAATGCCCCATCGTACAATATTCCTAACATTGGACAGAAATTTAGCGGAGCATGGATCGCTTAGTAAATCCCGCAATTCTTATAATCCTGACATCATTTGGCCGGATAAGTCGAAAGTTACAAATTTTAGAATGTTTAATCGGAACAGTGAGCATTATTGAGTGACAGAAAATCCTAGGCACACCAGACCAATGAGGCCACTGCAACGTTTTGGAATTAATGTTTGGATGGGGATGTACCAGAACTATTTAATTGGGCCATTCATGTTCCAGGAAAACTTGAATGGAGAACGATATTTAAATCTTCTGCGCACCGAAGTGGCAGACTATTTTGACGATGTTGCGTTGGACCAAAGGAGAATTATGTGGATAATGTGAATAATGTGGTGGCAGCAAGATGGGGCACCGCCTCACAATGCGACAGTTCTACGAAATTATTTGAATCAACAATTTCCAAATCGCTGGATTGGTAATGGTGGAGTGGTGGAATGTCCTGCTAGATCCCTCATTTAAGTCCTCTGGAATATTTTCTATGGGGAACTGTGAAGGACGAAATTTATCACGATACTCGCAGAAATATCGAGGAACTGCGGTCAATGGTATTCCGGAAAGAACAGTTAGAAGGGCATTACAACATGAAGAAAAGCGGACACGGTTTTATGCCTTCAAGAATATGGCAACCTAATTAAACATTTACTTAAAAAATAACCTTTTTGTTCTACAAACTTGCTTCTTTTACAATCTGAATGTTGTTAATCCAAATCACCCTTGATCTGTCCGGCGGTCTGTGACCAAGCTCCAGTTGGGGCACCCACTGCAATGGCGTTGTGTGACGTCTATATAGATTTTAGCTAAGTTTGTAAACTATTCTTCAATACCACTTACTCACTGTACCTAAATGGTATATTCGAAGTAGAATCTAATATATTTCCAGCATACGTCTTTTACCAATATAACTGTAGATGTATATCTATACCGTCAATATAAATCTAAAGCCTGGTTCGTATGCATATGCCAACACAATGACGCGAAATTTATTGCCCATAAAAGTTTGGTTGCGAAGTAGATGTGACCGTCATATACGTGTTCTTGCGGTCTGGGCTGATATCTCTTAAAAGTTTCGCCGGAAGCCGCGGAAATATATTATGAAGTGTAACGGAACTGTTTCAGAAGAACACTCGGAACAATTGTGAGACTGGTGTTGTGAGTCGGTAGTGAAACGTAGATTGACTTGCAACATTTATGCCCCTACGGGAATAGATATTTCATATTTAATATCTTGGCCGGAGTGGCTTTCTCGCCGCCTTAACTTGAGAATAGTTTACTCTATACACCAGATGATCTCGGAGAGATTACCGTTAGTCTTACAAGAAGATCAGTCTCTTGCAAAATGTGCACTACACTCTATTATCATGTATGAAATGAAACTTTATTGAGAAATAGCATAAAGTGGTAAATTAACTAAAAAAAACTCCGTTAATGTTTGCGATAGAGCAAAAATCTAAAAGGGGTATAGCAATTGAAATTACAGCGCATATTAACAAACTACTTTTAGATTTACACGTACTTATTTATATAATATTAGTAATACAGATACCTACTAATTTAAATTGTATTATTCCTAAATCCAACTCATATTTTTACTTTATCATACGTAGTATTATAAAGTACACTAGGGCCTCGATTTGCGTCGGGGTTACGTTCCGGGAAAATGCGACGCATATCCAAACAACGCAAATCAAATCACTTTTTTCCATAAGACACCATACAAATTTTTGAGATGCGTTCCGCAGACGTCGGATTTACGTTTTGATATGAAATAATGTCTCATACAAACTATTACGGGTTATATTACCGTGGTGTAATATTACCAGTTATTAGTAAATATTACCAGTAATATTACCGGTAACGGTAAGATTACAGCCCCGGTAACTTTACAAAGATAACTTACCGTAATATTACCAAAAGTACCGGTAGTACTATATACCGCAGCTGTAACAACAATGTTAACTTACCGTAATGTTACCAAAACTTACAGTAATATTACCGCCGCGGTAACTTAACGAAGGTAACATACCGTAATATTACCAAAAATACCGGTAAAATTACCGCCGCGGTAATTTACCAGCGAGAATTTATGCCTCCGGTAACTTACGGTAATATTACCCCGGTAATATCACCGTTCTGCATCTCTAATAGTCGCGACCCCCAAGCAGCGGAGCGAAGTATCAGACTGCCGCGCCGTAAGCAGGAGACGGACAGCCGAAGCAGGTTGGGAACCGATGAATTGTAAACAAACGGACGAATCAACGCAGTGTGTTCGAGGGAATCCCCGATTTATTTCGTCTGTGAGGACGCATATCAAATCATAACAACGCAAACCAGATTTACGGTCCTATATTTTCGATCAACGCAAATCGAAAACAACGCAAATCGAGCCGACGCAAATCGAGGCCCTAGTGTATTGTAATCACGCCGAAAAAAAAAAATTGAGATTTTAGCGGAAATAGGTCTTTTTGGGTCCCCTGAACATTTTTGACCAAGGTACAAAAAAATGTCTGTGTGTGTGTGTGTGTGTGTGTGTGTGTGTGTGTGTGTGTGTGTGTGTACCCGTTTTTTGTGGAGACGATTCCGGAGAAACTACTGAAGGTATCGGGACGAAAGTTCATATTTAGAAGTTTCATAACTAAACTTAGAGCTGAAAAGCTTTTGGTTCAAAAGGGTCCAAAGGAACTGGCTATTTACTGTTAGCATTTTTCAACGATTTTGCAATTGAGCCGCCATTTCTGCAATTTTGTCAAAATAGATAAATAATAAACTAAAGCAGAGGAAATTTTGTATAATTTATGTTTATAACATTTTTTGGTAAAATTAATAGTTTAGCTGCAGGAGCAAATTCTATTTATATAGCCAGGATATTTTGAATCCCTTGACAGTATTCAGAACGTCAGCGGTTGCGAAACGTCAATTCAACACGCAAATGCATGGAGAACGCGCGAACGCGCGCACGTACAGTGCAACAATATTAAAACATCTTGGTGTCAATGTGTATTTCGATTGTTATGTTCTTATGTTTTCGCGAATAAATACAAGAAAGATTGTAAGACGGTATGGTAACATTAAAACTTATTTGGAATATTGAGCATAATTCTTTATGAACTTTTGTAGTTAGCACTGAAGACGGGGTAAAACCCGAAAATATAGTATGCTAAAAGCCAATATAATAATTAATTATCAGAACCAATAACCTTTTTACTTTATCATATGTAGTATGACAAGGAGGTTTAGTCTTGGCATTTTGGAAATATTCTGCAAATAAGCCGCTATTTCTGGAATTTCGTCGAAATAGTTAAATAATAAATTAATGTAGAGGAAATTCTGAATAATTCATGACTATGAAATTTTTTGGTAAAATAAATATTTTAGCCGCATGGGCAAATTCTATTTCATCGGGATCGGTCGTAATGCATTAAAACACTAGTATTAAAACTAGTTAGCCAGGATTTGTCAGATATTGTGATTCTAATGATAGTAGGTAGTGTCAAATGCTGATGTTTTGACATTACATACTGTAAATATAATCAAAATATCTGTCTAGTTCTAGTAGTTTTATTTTAATGCAGAAGTGGCCGATCTCGCTCAAATAGAATCTCATGCAGCTAAACTATTAATATATGGTATGATAAAGTCATGTGCCTGGCCACATCAGATTTTTTTATTTGGTAGGATTTTTTAATCTGTATTCAACAGGATTGATATGGATATGCACGTTTTGACTAGTAAGTGAGTTGGAGATATAGTAATTTTTATCTCAACTTATTCTTGAGTTAACATGAAGTTCGTAACATTACCAGGTATTTAACACCACTAATCTTGACTTGTTATTTCCGTTGATTTATTATTTTCTAATTCATATACAAAATATCTATCTTTTCTGTATACCACTACTATTCGGGGGCTCATGGTCTTATGATAATATTTATATACAGGGTGAGTTATTAGTATCCCGGCAGTCGATAGCTATTAAATCGGTAGAGAAAGAAAAAATGTTAAACGCAAAAGTTGTTTGACTCACCAGTATAACGTAAAATTATTTTCATTTATACAGAGTGTTGCATTTAGGCGTGAAGGAAAGTATGTACATTTTTAAATGGAATGCCCGGTATATTTTATTATTATATCAATACTAATAAATTTGATTATCCAACCGTATAGGTTGCTAACTGTCAGCGTTAATAGTTCCTGAGATATTCAATTACTTCCCCAAAATATCCTCGTTGCAGGATCTTCTTAAAAACTATGTAAAAACGATATTTTAGCAAATTTTGCCGTTAAACTATGTCAGACAATAGTCAAAGCCAGAAGATAGATGATAGTATCCAAAGATATTAGATTCACTATACAAGGTGTTCATAAAAGTTAGTAACTTTTGGTGTTTTTCAAATGGCTTTTCCTTTATTTTTTGAAATGGAATATATGCTATTTGAATTGCCTCCCGAGTTCCCTTTAATTTATGTTAAGTATGCCATATCGATCCATGCAACGAAGACCATAGTAACTACATAGGGATTGTATAGAAAAATGTGTAATATTATCTAATAATGTCATTACTTTTTTGTTATTTTTTGTTCGTCTCTCATTTGTAAATCAGTAATACTGTATTCAAATACAGCTTAAAAAAGGTAAATAATAGGTACTATTAGCATTTATTAATTAATCATAGAAACAAAAAATAGTTGAGATCTAACGACACTCAATAAGTTATTGCTGTCAAAATTAGTAACAATATTTGTCTTTTCTCTGAACGATGAGTTATAATTATAGCAAAGAAGAATTAATTAACATGATCTACATTTATGGCGAAGCCGACAGAAATACATTAGTATCATCCAGAATGTATTCACAGCGATAGCTGGATAGACGGCACCCCCAACCAAGTGTTATAAACAGGGTTCGGTTGCAATTTGAACAAACAGGTAATATTAATTACCAGCACAACAGAAGAACTAAAACGGTGACCAAAGAGGGAAGGTCCTACATTGCGGCCACCAAGGTCCCCAGACACCAACAAACTAGATTTCTTTTTATAGGGATATGTGAAGGAGCTGGTATACCAATCAGCACCTACTACACCAGAAGACATGAAACTTCGTATAATCAATGTTTTTGACAACCTTAGAGTAAATAAGACGTACATATTAAGAAATATCTCAAGATCTTTTATTCAGCGCGTTAATTCTTCCAGAAGAGAAAATGAGCGTCATCTTGAACAACTTCCAAATATTAATTAAAATAATAGTTACTTGTGCAATGTTTATTAAGTGTTTATAGTTTGTTTTTGAATTTGCTTAAAAAACTTGCTAAATAAAAAGGGATTTATTTTTTAATGAACGCTAATAATATTAAAGTTTTTTTTTTCTAAATTATATGTGTATTTACTATTACTGATTTACAACTAAGAGACAAACAAAAAAAGAAAGATCAAGAAAATAATGGCATATTTAGATAATATTACACATTTTTCCTTAAATTGTAAATATTACGAAAACTACTAAAATTGGACATATGACAAATTTGACATAAATTAAAGCGCACTCAAGGAAAAGCGAATTGATGAACATCAAAATTTACTCAGTTTTATGAACAACCTGTATAGTGAATCTAATATCTTGGGATACTATCATCTATCTACTAGCTTTGACTATTGTCTGATATAGTTTAAAAGGAAAATCTGCAAAAATGTCATTTTTACATAGTTTTAAAGAAGATCGTGCAACGGGCATATTTTGGAGAAATAATTGAATATCTCAGGTACTATTAACGCTGAGAGTTAGCAACCTATACTGTTGGATAGCCAAATATATTAGTATTCATACAATAATAAAATATACAGGGCGTTCCATTTAAAAAAATGTACATACTTTACGTCACGCCTAAATGCGACACCCTGTATAAATGAAAATACTTTTACGTCATAGAAACTAGTGAGCCAAACAACTTTGGTCTTAATTTTTTCTTTCTTTCTCTAACGATTTAGTAGCTGTCGACCGCCGGGCTACTAATAACTCACCCGGTATGTATACAATTGTACTTGAAAACAACCCTAGAGAAAGATGTAGTCTAAAATGTGACAAACAAAATCGTACAGGCATCTAAGTGTTCAATAATATGCAATCAAATATACCACGTAAATTCCCATGTGTATGTCATTATTGGATAAATACTTAAATTATCCAAATTGCGTAAAACAAATTAGTAATAACCTGTTCGATACAGTCGGAATAAGATATTGGATGACATTCATCATATGGACGGGATATTGTACATTATTGTTGTTATTATTAGTATTGATAAATGCCAATAATTTCAAGAGCAGATGATATTCCTGCCTGATGGCCAATTCCGCTAATGCCACTTCACGTTGATTTCAACACCGAATCACTCTTACAAATTAGTATTCGCTCATTAATACAGTAACATATACAAGTTAATGTTAAACAAAACTGCAAATAAATTCACACAGCAACGTTTGTTTGTTAATGAATTATCGACATTAAATTATTATAAACATATTCTTTATAAAAGTTTTATGAAGAAATAACCTATAAAAAAATGTTTGTTGTTAATTTTCACTAGTAATTAATTATAATCTGTTATAACTCGTTATTTTATATTTATGAAGAATGAGGAATAAAATTTGGAGGTTTAGCATTAAAGGACGAACCAACACATTTGTAGCAGAGTACTTTTAACCTGCCCTTACGTTAAATTTCTTACTAGCACCAAATAGCTAGACATCTGAAAACGCCTACTACTACGAGTATCCTAAATTTTGCCAGTCTGTTCCTTTTTATAACATTTCAACCCTTCGCACAATTGACAACAACCAATTTGTTACATCGTCTCCTTAGGTAGGTAACCTGAAATTGGTGATTTCTCAGAAAATCAAGGTAAGTTTCAAACAATAATATATATGTAACATGAACAATCGTTATGTTTTTGTTATAAGTTAAATAAATTGAATCAAAGTAAATAAATACCACGTTTCGTTACACACGATAATATTTCATATATAGAACATTTTTTATTATTATGATTTTATTTCATGACCACAATACTGCCTGTAAAGTATTGGTTTTAGGAATATGCTGTGCTTTTGCTCCAGATATTAAAGCAATCGCTCTATTTTAATTCTTTGTCATATTTTGGTATTATTTAGCTTTAAAAAAAGATGAAGAAAAAACATTACATGAAATAATTTTATCGGAAAAAGTAAAAAATGAACAAATTTGCACATACAACTTCTATTCTTAACACGGCAGTATAGTCTAGTCAAATTAGACCTTTAGAACTTAGATTTAACTACACAGGTTGTCTGACGAAACATGATATATGTAGGTACATGGGGTGTCATAAATATGTCCCATTTTAAGGGCACATTTGCTTTTTAAGGTTTTTTCATGGATCACTGTATATTACGGAAAGTAAAAGAAAGTAAAAACTGTCGATTTCATTTTTCTTAAAAAAAACTTTTGTCACACAAGATGTTTTATTTATGTGGCTCGCCAGATCCCCAGACCAAACTAAAATATTTTTCTTCCAAAACCGTTCATAAAACCCAGCGTGTATCTACAGAACAATGATACAGTACAGGTAATAATAATGAATAAATCAGGTAAGTATTAAATTATTAATAATTAGGTAAGTATGTGAAAATATTGTACCTATCGTTACATTAAACATAATTATACATTTAGCATTTTGTGAATATTCTATTTCATCATAAACGTGTTTTATTCTCAATATTGGACTTAAATCTGCAAATACCTCACATACCTACTTGACAATGTTTGGTCTAAACAAGAATTAACAATAACTGAAATGGTATGTTCAGTACAGTTAATTGCATAGATGCTAGTTGTTATCTATCACTATATAGAAAAAAATCCATGGGGTTAAGTCGGGTGATCTGATGGCCCACCCAACGGAACTTTGTACTGTATTTTGTGATAAATTCATAACCGTGTTGTTCATGATTGTAAAGTATTTTAAATACTTAAATCTGTCTACTTAAATCTGTAAAAATTCAATATGGGGTCCATAAGAAATAAAAAGTTGAATATCGTCCAGCTAAAGCTTGTAGACAAAAGTAAATTTGGCATCCAATTTACCTTTTCCGTAATATCTAGTGTCCACCAAGAATTTTAAGATACCAATATCTGTATTGAGATGTGTAAATTGTGTACATATTTACGCAACTTTTGTCCCATATAACCGACATTGTAGCTCGTACTGTTTTAGCTCTACTGTAGATGCAAAGATCACCAATCTGTTTCTTTTCCAGAAAAAAAACTCCCCCCAAATTTGAGAAAAATCGGTTAATGTTAACACGTGCCACCCAGCACCTCAAATTTCCAATTTAAAATACATTGCAAAAATGCTTTTTTTTTCATACTATTTTTCAAGATTTGGATTTAAAAAAAAATTGCGGGAGATTATCGGAAATTGTTCAGAAGTCGCCAAGGAACAAATCCACAACCACTATTTTTTGTTCACCACCCCTCGCTCTCCTCATACTACCCTAAATATGAGACAAATGAATAATTTTACACTTTTACGTGTTTTAAATATTTTTTGCAGAAATAATTATTATTGGATTATTGACATGTTTTTGTCATTCATTAACTAATGAGCATTTGTTTAAATATTTACCATTTGTTAAAACAAATATATAAAATGTTGCGGACATATTTTCTATTTTTTAAAAGAAATTATTATTAGGTTATTGGCATTTTTTGGTCATTTACTAACTAATTTGTTCATCTTTTTGGCAAAAATTATTATTGTATTTCTTGTCCTATTTTCTTACCTAATTGTGAACTAATTTTAATTTTAAAACCTCCAAAATTACAAAAAAAAATCAGACAATTGCACATTAAGTAACAAATTACCAAAAACATGTCAACAATGTAACAATAATAATTTCAACGACTTTCATTGATGCGCATAGTGCATCATGTTTCGTGAGGTATTCTGTATATAAAAACCAGGAACAAGCTGAATATTTGTTTGCAACTTAATGTTAAAGTATTAAACAATATCTGAATGTTTCCGCAAATATGACTACCACACAACAAATTTATTGGAGATAAAAAGGAGAAATTTCAGTTTTCTGTGATTATCTCGAGATCGTACCTGTATTAAAAACTATTCTTTGACTTTTATGTAAACACTGCTGACAGCATTAACACATTATTTCCTCTATTTGTTCCATGTTAGTTGCCACTACAATGGCACGAACAAAAGTAATCAAACCGCGGACGCAGAAAATTACTAACCCAAACTACACCTTTTTTCCTTCTTTCATTCAGTCGTTATTGTCGTGCGCTTCTTTTACCTAACTTAGTTTCACAGGGAGCATGGCTTATTATCTCGTTCAGGATTAACATCACCATTGTCTTCGTCGGACAGAAGAAGGAAACGTCCGTACCATCCTTGACACGGTTCGGTGACTCTTTGGAGCGCCTTTGTCTCCGCGAAGGGAAAACGCGAGAATTGCAAGAGCGTCGAGGAGTTTTGAAAATGAACGCGCAACGTTTTTATATATCACTTCAATCTTACAGTGGGTACCGAGGACGTTATATGCGGTAACGTCGCGCCGTGAGGTGGCTTTTCTCGGTTTAGCGGGGCGTCATAGCGGCTACTGACCTTTGCATGACCATAGTCAACCTTCATAACTCAACTTCTTCAACCGGAAAAAATATACCCAATGGTAGGAACTACGAACAGAAGCGATCGGAGTGTAGATATTAATTTAGTACCAGCTATAAAACAAAGTACCTACTCGAACCAGCGTAGATGTTTGGTAACCTGATAGTATATCTACTGCGGTCAAAATACATAAAAGAGCAAACAAACATATTTGTATTAGACTATTATTAGCACAGTCATTTTAGAAAAAAATCAACCAAAACCCTGAAAAAAGTATATTTGCAAATTGGTGTATACCTTCTCTTTACTGCCATGAACAATTTATTTGAAACTCCTATGTCTGCGACATGCTCTTTGGGGTATTAAACTACTCTCCCTACCTAGTCTGAAATCGCTCTAAATTCCTTCAAACTTGGCATTTCGCTGTTTCGAATTACGCTGAATCTAATTCTGGCATAAACATCAGGATTTGCCTGAATGGGCCCGACCCGAAAAAGCCCGGTGGGTTTTTTCGGGTTGGGCTTACTTGAAAAACCAGTTGGGGTTTTCAAAGCGCACCATTTTGAAAGATTGGTCGTTTCAGTTCACTTTCAGTTAACAATTCAGACCAAAACATAAGTTGTATTCTTATTCATTTAGTCTTATAAACAAGTGTGTTAAGAAAAGAACAAAATACGAACCACCACAAACACATTGAGTTCACCAGTCAACACGGTCGACAATTTAACTGCTTTTTCAACCTGGAAACGGTTTGGGTTGTTGTTTTGGTTTTTTGTCCAACAGACGTTTTGGTTATCTTGGTTATACACTCACTGAAACGATTTCAGTCCGGTTTTGACTTTCATCTCGAACACATTAATTTTTCCCGTTTACGTATAACATAAAATAAGTACCTACTCTCGAATTTTCAATAGAACAGTTTCGGTTTTGCGAAGGTTTTGAATTTTTAGCAAAGCTTGAGATTTCAGTTTCAGTATTTTATACATGTTTTGGTTCGGTTACTGTTACGGGTTTTACACCATAAAAAAATCGGTTACGGTATAGGTTTAGTCAATATTAACTATCGCCCACTTTTACCCGAAAAAGCCCGAAAAATACCCGAAAAAGCCCGAAAACCACCGAAAAACCCCACTTGGGCCGTGGGTTGAGTTTAACAAAAAAAAACGGGGTTTATTTAACCCTGGTAAACATTGCGAAAATCTAAATGGTGGATTATTAATTTTTACCCCATGTCCAACAAAAATTGTTTTATCCCTTGATAAAACCAGAAACTGAATCCCCTATGCATTTTATATGTAACTGCTAAAAATATCTTCGATTTTATGAGGTAAATCGATAATTTACTTTGACAAGTCACCATTACCTCAATTATAAATATTGTTTATTTCTGGTTCAACAAGCATTCATCTCAAACCACTTTGAGTGGAGAAATCATATCAACCAGAGACCGCGGATTTCCACGCAGCGTCATGGTCGATGGAGGTTGCGGGCCTAGTTTTCAATGATTTTTTTTACAAAATACCAGAATTGTTAGTAAATATGTGCACCAAATTTGGAATCAATTGATTGCATTGTGTCGTCAATAAAAAATCGGATGTGGCCAGGCACATGACTTTATCACACAATATATAAAATTAATAGTTTAGCTGCATGAGATTCTATTTGAGCGAGATCGATCGTGTCTACATTAAAATAAAACAAGTTAGCCAGGATTTAACAGATATTTTGATAATATTGACAGTAGGTATTGTCAAAAAACTACTACTTGTGACGAAACGTTTGACACTACCTACTGTCAGAATAAAGGTAATTGTCAAATCCTGGCTAACTAAGTTTTAATGCAGACACAGTTCATACAGCTAAACTATTAACTTTGCCAAAAAAATGACATAAACTATACAAAATTTCTTCAACTTTAATTTATTATTTAACTATTTTGACGAAATTACAGAAATGGCAGCTAAATCCTTGAAAATGCTTAGAGGAAACATCCAGTTCCTTTGACACACTTTTGAAACAAAAGCTTTTCAGTTCTAAAATCCTTGAAAAAGGCTTGGAGTAAATACCTAGTTCCTTTGGACCCTTTTGAACCAAAAGCTTTTCAACTCTAAGTTTAGTCATAAAACTTCTAAATATGAACTTTCGATACCTTTAGTAGTTTCGGAATCGCCGTTACAAAAATGACTGGTTAGTCATTTATATACCTTAGACTAATTACTTTATCATACGCAGTATGATGAAGTATTGTTTTTTTATGATTTTGTTGGTTTGTATTTTTTGGTAGTATAAATGTTTAAGAATGTTGTTCCTAAAACTATTTTCAAAAAATCAAAAGACTAAAGAAGCTAGAATACTTTTTGTCAGGAGCTGCGCAGCCATTCGGCATGCTGTGGACTAGAGATGGCCGAGTCCTTGTCGTATTCGATTTTTAAAATTTGCATTATTTATATTTTTTATTGTGAAAAGAAAAAAATTTTTTGCAAAAAATGCGAATTAAATGTAGCCAATGCGAATTAAATGTAACTATACATTAAATGTAGTTTTCTAAAGAAATGGAATTTTTTTGACGTTTTTGAATAGATAATTTAGCATATTTCAACATTGATATTTTTTGGTGTAGATGAACGAGATAGCAGAAATCATTGGTACCGCAAAACGATACTTCACCTGCAGGACCAATTTCAGAAGGGGTGCGGGGGGGGGGGGGGGGTATTTTGCATACAAATTCTCGCTAATAAAAATATTTTTTATTAGTACAAAGCGTTTAGATTATTGCCCAAAAACCCCCACTTTAATAGTTTTCTCCTTTTTTGGAAAAATATTTTGAAAATAGACAATATTTAGTAGGGTGAAAGGTATATCACCCCTGAAACATATGTATCGTTATTTCATATTTCGTCAAATCAGTATACTAAAAATAGGTACCTAACTACCTACGGCCACTTGTTGCCGTAGTACTAGGGCGTCCAACCCCGGGATTACGGGATCCCGGGAACCCGACAAATAATGAGCCTTTCCGGGATCTCGCGATTTTAAATCTAAATCCCGGCGTCTAGAAAAAGTTAAATCTAAATTATTTTCTTATTTCCTTGTTAAATGGCGACATGTGGGCACTTATCTACAATAAATTAATGGAGCTGTTATTTTTAAGTATACTTCAGTCCATAACAGCACCCGTTCTGATTAAATCAAGTATCACGCATAAATTTTTTGTGTTTACATGTTTACATGTCTACACCAACATGTTGCTATAATAGGAAGCACAGAATTTGCAAGAAGTAGATATAATTCCATATGGAGGCAAACATGAACCTTATCAACTTATCAACAGAGCCCGAAACGTCGACTGCTTCAAAGTCCTCAACGGGGTTTCCACCCGGAAATCAATATATCATTGCTCGTCTTTTTCGTTATGCCGTCATCAAATAGGCTGTATTTAAAACAGAAAAAAACCATAAACGTAAAAATAAAAAATAAAAAATCTGGCGTCGTTCTTTACCAGTATTCAGTGATGTACAACAAAATATAAAATTAGTAAATAGGTTTTATACAGCGAAAAAGTGTCTTCCAATTTAAGGATTTTATCCTAAACAAAAAAACGATATATTTAGGTTCGAAGCATCCCGAGTTTGTAATGAGCTGTGCCTATTTTCTCATTTTTAGTGGAAAAGTTTTGTCAAAAAATTCACCTAGATAAAACATATATTTTTGTAATGTGGTTTGTGCTATTTGAACTATATTTGAGAATACCGAAAGACGTACAAGTAATATTAATTTTTTTCATGACATGAAATTTAATATTGTAAGAAGTTGCACTGAATATTTCATCAGTTTTGAACAATAAATAACGTCTTCACTTAAAACTGCGTTTAAAAGCTGGTCGTAAAGTCACTACACCTGTCTCTTTTTAGTAAACAATGATCATTTTATTTAAAATGCAAACAGTTAGTCTACTTCCGTAATAAGCATCAATGACGTATGAATTCAAAATTATGCAATTTTATCTTAAAGAAGAAAACAACAATTCATCAAAATGTTTTACTGACATCAATATGAAAAAACTTAAATTTTACGCGATCAAAGAATTTATTTTACCGTGACTCTTTTTCACTATTTTTCAGCGAATTATTATCTAATTTTGTTTATTATTGATGTAAATACGCACACCTTGACATCTTTTACCATTTAAACCGTCAATTTTGAGTTTCTACTAATGTAATGTAAAATTTTAAAACGTTGATCAAGTTTCGGGGTAGAAAATATTGACCAATAGAGTATATTTTAGGCGTTTGTTACTGACTGGATTTACTAACTTTTGGAACCCCAGGCGTTTTGATCCGGCAATTTTCGCGTTTTTTTCATTAATCCTGGGATCAATCCCGGGTTACCGGGATTACCAAATCTTTAATCCCGGAATCCCGGGATCACTATATTGTCCGGGATTGGAAGCCCTACTAGGTACACATTATGAAAACGTGGATAGCAACAAGTAAATTTTTACTACAATAGTTTGAAAAGCAGATTTCAGTTGTTTAATAACTTCTTTCTGAAGAATTACGTAGTGGACAACGGCTATTAGGGATGGACAAATGAATTATTACGAGTTATTAAACCATGACGGATAGCTAATATCTTGTTTGGATTTTAACATGTGATGAGTTAACAAGTTTTTAAAGCTGTTTTGTCATTGTTACGTCGTCAGACAACAAAAACAAAACAGGTTTACAAGCGTGTGTCACGTGTGATGAATGTATCCGCAACTTTATTCTATTCTGCGTCATCACTTGCATCTTTCATCTTAACTATAAATAAACTAAATATTATAACTTATCTTACAACGTTGAATGCTTCATTACGATAATCGGAAATGCGTATTCCTCTTAATATGTAACACAGATGCGAATAATTTACTCACATGAGCAGTTACATCAGAAGAAACTAAACAAGGAAGCTATAAATAATCGTCCCGAAAGTGTAAAGATAGAGAAGAAAAACAAATGAGTTAATTTAATTGCCGTTATTAGAGGAAGTTTAACCTACTGTATAATGAATGATCTTGAGTTTGTTTCTGTTCGATTTCGCCTTTGTTAGTTTTCGTCGAGTCAATAAACAGCGATGGTTCGTGTCTGCTTTATGCACGAATTACGACGATCAAAGTGGGCGTAGATAAACCGGGATCTGTCAACCACGTGTTGCCTATGACGTTTAGGGGGCGATTCAGGAAGTAACCTGATTTTTTTCTTTTGGACTTATTTTGCTTTCCATTTAGAAGCATAATATCCGCCTCAGCAGTCGCTGGTCTGTTTGGTTACTGCTTTGCCACACTAACCTAATTTATCGGGGTTATACCCGTAGTTGCGCCACCTAATGTACAAGCATTGCAACTAATTGAAAGATAACATCCACGAGTTTTGTTGTCGCAAAGTATTACACCAAGAACTGTCTAACTATATGTCATAATATCGTGTCTGTAATCATAATATCGTATAGACCAGAAGTTCTCAACTGGTGGTAAGGACTTCTAGGTGGTACACGAAAGGTACCAAACTTTATGGGTAAAATTATATTTATTTTGATGATAATGTTTGACCCAAAATTAAATAATATTCCATTATTAAATGGTGCCGTATACAGACGTACTTCGAAAATGGCTGATTCTGTAAAAGAAAGTGTAGTTAAAAAGGCAAAACAAAGTAAATATTTTACGCTACAGTTAAATGAAAGTACCGACCTAAGTTATTTTAATCAATTATTAGTCTTTTACTGATTTGAGGTTGAAGAGGAAATTGCAGAGGAAAATTTATTTTAGGAACCTCTGCAGGAGATCTGGTGATAAGATCTGGTGATAAATTTTAATAATTGTGTTTTTAACATTTCCATTCCATGGAAGAAATTTATTTGTGTCTGCACTGATGGAGCTCTGTCTCTTCGTACTTAAATCAGAAGTTCAAGTTTTCCATGCGAAGCTAATTTCGACTTCATTGTTTCTTTGATGAATTGTGGATAGTCCGGTTAGCATATTTAGCTGATATTTTTGGGAAGTTGAATAATATAAATTTAGTTTTGCTGGGAGAAATAGTAGTTTATTATTATTGTTTATATTTTTATGTTATTAATTAATTATTATTTTATTATTGTAAAATTAACACAATAATAAAAATCTGATGTGGCCAGGCACATAACTTTATCATAGAAAATATAAAATGAATAGTTTAGCTGCATGAGAATCTATTTGATTGAGATAAATCGTGTCTGCATTAAAATTAAACTAGTCAGCCAGGATTTGACAGATATTTTGATAGTCAATAGCATCAGTAGTAGGTATTGTCAAAGCATCAGCATTTGACACTACCTACTGTCATCAGAATAATAGTTATTTATCTCACAAGTGCCGAAAGTACGGAATAGCGCAACGAGCGGTGTTGCGGCGCGTCACCGAAGGCGGAGCGTCGCCGTCGCATGTCAGCGAGTCGCGCTATGTAGTTTTCGGCAGGAGTGACATCAACGTTTTTGTGTTGCTTTTGAGAAAAACGTATTTAAAAAAATCAAAAGTGGATCTATTTCTGTATAGGAAATGTTAGGTTGATACCACTTCTACGAACCGTCAAGTTTAAAAAGCTTATTCAAATTCTGGCAGATTTATATTCGTTCATGACACAGTAGATGTCACATCCGTACCAACATACTAACATATAACTACACTCATCGCTATACTTTATTTACAATTTTCTCAATTTATCGTTTTTACAATTAGATATAACAACGGGTTGATATTTCTTATCAACAAACAATCAAATTTGTGATCTTATTTTATTTGAATTTTATACTTTCCGCACTAGAGCGGCAATGTTCCATAGCGGCTCCCCAACCTCTGATGGAATCAGCTGTTTTCGAGTGTGACAGCCATAGACATTTCAGTGGTGACAGTACAAAAAAAATATTTATCAAAATCCTGGCTACTATGTAGTTTCATATCAATGCAGATGCGACCGATCTCGATCAAATAGAATTTGCTCTTGCAGCTAAACTATTAATTTTACCAAAAAAAGGCATCGGCATAAATTATTCAAAATTTCCTCTGCTTTAATTTATTATTTAACTATTTTGACGAAATTACAGAAATAGTGGCTCAATTGCAAAATCGTTGAAAAATGCTAGGAGTAAGAAGCCCGTTCCTTTGGACCCTTTTGAACCAAAAGCTTTTCAGCTCTAAGTTTAGTCATGAATCTTCTAAATATGAACTTTCGTCCCGATACCTTTAGTAGTTTCCCCGGAACCGTCTCCACAAAAAACGGGTACACACACACATACACACACACATACACACACACACACACACACAGACATTTTTTTGTATCTTGGTCAAAAATGTTCAGGGGACCCAAAAAGACCTATTTCCGCCAAAATCTCAATTTTTTTTTTCGGCACGATTACAATACTTTACATACTGCGTATGATAAAGTAAAAAGTAGTTAATAAAAATAAATGTAGTTTATTGTCGGCATTAGAAGGCTTTCTTGAAAAAAACATTATCATAATAACCAAGTTTAACAGTTGTTTTCCAGAAAACTATGACAATGGAAATTGGATCAGAACTCGAAAAACTATGAGTACACCAGATAACTTCACTGCCAAAGAGAAACAACAATTGATAGAAACTTCCTCAGAGTGATAGAAAATTTTAAGATTAATGAACACCAATGTTTAGATCTAGAGGAAGAATTATTTTAAAGAAATTACAGATTAGGACAAACTTAATTATTGAGGCAAATTTGAGCTAGAAACTAACTTTCACTGAGCATGAAATTTAAAAAAATAGGTTTAGCAAAACAATCCCAGTCGCATCAATATTTAAATTATTTTATATTACTTCAATGTAAGTGATGTTTTTACCTTGCTTTTGTATACCAAATGAAGTTTTGTTATATAATTGTTTATCGGTAGACTATTGTCTTTGTATAACTTTTGTATTTTACCCAAGTAAACTGTCGTTAAAAAGTTGTTATTTTGGTTCAAAATAATATGTAGGTATGTATATTTAAAATCTGATATAAACTTTTTTCATCTATGTACGTATTAATATGCTTTTTTGTATAAAGATTGGTGCTACGGAGAAATTTGAATATTTTTTATGTGGTACACGGAACCTAAAAGGTTGAGAACCCCTCGTACAGACTGTTGTGGTTATTACGTGATATAATGATCAAATCATTTATAGGCAAAAGTTTTACATGTAATTATTATACCCACTTGGATCATCTAAAATACTGTTATCCCTACGCATTCAATGTTGCTTATAGTAAAAATTAATGTAACTTGTGGTGCTTATCTTATCGTCTGTTGTGTTACGATATAAACATGCAATACATATTGGCATATTGCGCCCACCTGTTATCAAAAATTCAATAATACCCACCGTTATCAATAGAAACATCCTGGCTTTACTTCATATTTTAGGTACGCACGGCCTATTTTTACGCTGTTCAAATCTTTCTGTAGTACATTCGCAAAAAAATATAAATTCTGCACTTTTTTAGCGCTATAACTCAAAAACTATCCAATTAATGTTGATCTATCTTTTCTTAAAGTCCTATTACGCCAGTCAAATTATTTAAAGTACATAGAAACTATAATACATATATGTACTGGTTGTATATGTTTTTCATTATTATACGACCGAGAAAAAAGGGCAATCGCCAAAAAAAAATCTGCCGTATTGGTGGCCAGTTATACCTGACAGAACATAAATTCTAGTAAGAATACAACGTCAGAATAGTAAAATGCATCGCAATTTTACAGTACTTTAAGCGTACTTACAGTTTTGTAATAATTGAGTTGTAATTTTACAAGAAAATATGGTTAACCAGTATTAAAATAGATAAAGTTCTTGACCGGAAATTGCGGAGGTTCCTAGTTCAAATCCAGGTTGAGATATTATTTATTGTCAACATTGACATGATCTACAAGAATTCGTATGATAGAATTGTTCTCATCATCTATTCTTATAATTTACTGACGAAGACAGAGAAATATTGTTTGACTCAAATAAATCGTTGTTTAAATAGCGGTATAAATGCATATATTTATTTGTTACAATGAATGTTTCTTTGAGTGAAAGAACACTATTAAGCTACTTCGACATCTTATTTTCTTATTCACTAGTTAAATTTGTCAATATTCCTTAATTTGAATCCGTTTTCTCAAACATCTTTTGATGTAAGGTCATATCATAAAATTTACATGGTACCATGAAAACACAATAAAATAATCGGGAAAATGAAGGTGCATTTAAAAAATGTCAATGGCGTCATAAGTCAACATAACTAGTAGTAC
This sequence comes from Melinopterus prodromus, assembly GCA_964023965.1. Taxonomy (NCBI): domain Eukaryota; kingdom Metazoa; phylum Arthropoda; class Insecta; order Coleoptera; family Scarabaeidae; genus Melinopterus; species Melinopterus prodromus. The sequence continues at coordinate 46,021,087 of OZ030392.1, forward strand.
TAACGATATTACTAGTACTAATATAAATAATCGATTATCTCGAGATATATCAATAATCGAGTAATTCGATTATTGTATCGCGATTCTGCCCATCACTAAAACATATATTTGTTCGCGTTTTTTTTGTCAAATGACATGTCTTTGGAGTAGAGTAATATTTTTTGCTCAAATAAACATGCTGTGTTCAAATAACTATTGTGCTCTTGTTCTAATTTATTTACTAAAAAAAAAATACATACCGCAGTAATTACCTTAATAAAAAACATGATAAAAATACTTTAGTGAATAGAAACTAATAGAAACTAAACTAAAACCACTAAAACTAATAGAAAACTGTCTAATCTAATAGCAAACAGTAACACAACGTATACTAATCTTACCAACACATCGGTAAAATACTTGACGACAAGAGTTCGACCCAGTAAAACAACCTGGCAACGTTTGCCCTAATGACTTTGGCTACCTCTTTTGTTCGTTCTCCTTTTTGAAAGTCCCAGAAGGGTAATTAACCCTTTGTTTGCGCTGATCCAACGACCGCCCCTCAATTAACTTAAAGAATTAATTTTTCTGCAGGTTCACCTCCCAGATTTTTAAATTAATCATCTCGAGTTGGTTCAGAGATAGATAAGGATATCATTGTATTTAGATAAGGAGAGATTGGGCAATTAACACGCTGAAAAGAGGTTAATTATCTAACATCTTGTGGCCGTTATCAGTACGAGCGGACAACAGAACAAACTGTTTAGGCAACCTATTAGGAAATCATGTTTGAATAGGAAAGATTCTTAATGTGCGGTATACAAATGTACCTTGATAAGCAAGACTTATATGAATATGCCTGTTTACTGTTTAGGTTGTTATATATTTATTATAGGTTTAGGGTAGTATTTAGGTTTTTATATATGTTACTGTAAAAGCCCGAAATACGGTCAAACCTAGGATTAACGCGTTAATATGAATTCGTAAATATCCGAAAAATGGTATTTATCAGTTTACTTTCGGGCTTTTACCAAGACATAGCGGTTAATCCTATGATTTACCTCATGGTATTGGTGTAAGCTAGTTTTAATAATTCACCAAACCAAAAGTTACCGCGAATGTTTTATTAGCACTGTGCGCGGAAGTAGTTTTGTTATGAGATTGTGTACTATAATGAGTAGGTAAATTACATGATTACTGTTCACAGTACCCACTTCAGTGAGTACGAGTTAAATCCCACACAACAAACACACGTTGATTTTAAAAATAAAAATAAAGATTGCACAACATTAACCAAACATAACTCTTTTCCATTTCGCAGTAGATTATATTTTAAATGTAATATAATCCCATTTTAAGGAATTTCTTTGGCATGTAAGTATTTATCGAGAATCAACACTAAAACAACTTGAATGCACCAGTATTCAAACAAAAGCAACAGCGATTACGCAATAGAATAACATCTTACCTTATACGTCTCTACCGTCTCTTCAAAATCGACGAAGAATGAACAATAAGTCATTGGGAACAAAACTCACACCAAATGTCACACATTTATCACGCTTTTAAATCAATACACCGATAGCTTTGATAGCAAACATAGAGAGACGCGTCCTAATTGCAAGACGCTATAATTTTACTACGTACAGGGGTTTACAAACGGTTTACCACACACGAAAACAAAAAACACGCACGAACAGCATAGTGGGGAGGTGCGTATTATTAGTGCGTTGCTTGAATAAAAGGTGAAGCCAGGTACCTGTTGGGTATTCTTTTGAATTGTTGCTGTGTATTTATTATTGTTGTTATAGTTTACAATATTTTACACATAATAATATAAGTATTTTTAAGGAATTTCTTTCGCATGGCTCACACAACTGCAGATATAGCACAATCGATTCAATAGATTTGTTTTTATTTACCGTTAGCTGCCTTAAACGTTCTTGTTCACTTCTGTGGCCCGATTTTTTTACTGATTTTTTATTACAGTAATTTACAGCTTAAATTACCAAAGGCAATTTACCGTTAATATGTATTACTGTTGGTAATATACCGATATTTATAATAATAAAAAATCTGATGTGGCCAGGCACATGACTTTATCATACAATATATAAGCACGGAATAGCGGGACGAGCGGTGATGCGGCGCGTCACCGAAGGCGGAGCGTCGCGTCGCATGCGAGCGGGTCGTGCTATGTAATTTTCGGCAGGAATGACATCAACGTTTTTTGTGTTGCTTCTTGACAAATATGTATAAGAAATAAAATTATTAAAAAATGGTTATATTTCTGCTTAGGAAATGTTAGCTTGATACCACTTCTACCACTTCGAAATGTCAAGTTTAAAAAGCTAATTCAAATGCTGACAGATTTATATTTGTTCATGACACTGTAGACGTCATATCCGTACCAACATACTAAAATAAAACTACACTCATCGCTATACTTTATTTACAATTTTCTCAATTTATCGTTTTTAGAATTAGATATAACAACGGGCTGATATTTCTTATCAACAAATCAAATTGGTGATCTTATTTTATTTGAAATTTGAATTTTGTACTTTGCCGCACTAGAGCGGTTCTCCAACCTCTGATGAAATCAGCTGTTTTTGAGTGTGACAGCATTAATAGTTATTTAACCAACAAGTATATTAAAGAGCGATTAATGATCGAGACTGCTTAATGCACGAGCGAAGCGAGTTAATTGTTAAATCATTAATCGCTGTTTAATATTCGAGTTGGTTACAAAATTATCCGTCGATCGTATTCTTCTAGAGTCGTCTACATAGGTAGATTTTTCTTCGCCCAAGTCTTTTTAGGTTATATGACAATTTATTTAATTTGACACTGACAGTTCTAGAGAGCGGTATATTTTGATTGGAAGGTTTCATTTCACATATGTTCGATTGGCCAATCAAACGACGCCATTGCGTCTTGTGATTGGCTATAACAAATCATGCATTAATAGAGTTGTTTAATAAATGATTTCCTATTCACTAAACTGACTCATAAATAAACGATCGACGGAAAAAATATTTGTCAAATCCTGGCTACTATGTAGTTTCATATCAATGTAGATGCGACCGATCTCGGTCAAATAGAATTTGCTCTTGCAGCTAAACCATTAATTTTATCAAAAAATGTCATAGGCATAAATTATTCAAAATTTCCTCTACTTTAATTTATTATTTAACTATCTTGACGAAATTACAGAAATGGCGGCTCATTAGCAAAATCCTTGAAAAATGCTTAGAATAAACTACCAGTTCCTGTGGACCCTTTTGAACCAAAAGCTTTACAGCTCTAAGTTTGGTCATAAAAAATCTAAATATGAGCTTTCGTCCCGATACCTTTAGTAGTTTCTCCGGAATCGTCGCCACAAAAATCGTTTACACACACACACACACAGACATACATACATACAGACACACATACACACACAGACATTTTTTTGTACCTTGGTCAAAAATGTTCAGGGGGCCTATTTATAAAAACCTAATTCCGCTAAGCTCTCATTTTTTTTTCTTTTTTCGGGACGATTACAATACTTCATCATACAGCGTATGATAAAGAAATATAGGACTTACTATTCCAATTCAAAGCAAAACAATCCACTTTACAATGTTCTAGTGTACTCCATATGAAAACCAATCTATACGTCATACCATCGGTCAGGGCAAACTAGAAAATGCAATTACTAATCCCAGTTTACAGTAGAGGCTATTAAACACTAAAATGCGGTTTGTTAGTAGATTAAATTTGCAGCTGTATTGGCAAAGTGATAGTTTTACTCCCGAAACCCTGCACCACTTAACGAAATTAGTTCAATCCACAATGGCAATCACTTATTCTGGAAATGCACGCTTATTTAATTGAAATCTGAATTTCCATTGAAATTTCGACCTAATATTCAACAGTACGAACTTAGGGCGGTATTATCAATACAAGGTTAACATGAAAAACTACAAATTAGATTTATTAGAACTGGAAATAGTAAAGCATAAAAGAAACTACAATATAACTTTATTATGATCAATTTATTCATGTTTAATTCAAAAAAATAAAAAAAAGAAATTTTAAGTTGCACCAGTACCTTGAACCAATTTTACCAATTTTTTATTTTTAATTACCTGATATTAAATTAAATAATATTATATAGGTACTGCTCAAAAAATTTGGAGAACACATTTTTCGAAACCTGTAACTTACTAAATAATGGTTCTACGCAACTCAAATTTGGTATGCTTTAAGGGCATATATTTAACTAAAGAAAATTACAAAATAATGTTTACAACTGTTAGTTACTTCTAAGGTACACTCAAAATTGTAAATTAATAACAAAACCAAAACTTAAAAATGACAAGTACCTATGCTTTGAATGCACGTATGAAAGCCCACTAAAGACGACTAATGAGTATTCCCGTACGCATTACGGGAATACAATTAAGATTTTGGTCTATGGTACAGTTTTTGACGCTGATTACGCTGTACGCTGTATTAGCTGTTTATGTTTAGCGAACTTATGTCTTGCTTAAGTATAAAAAACTGCCAATTCACTATATTTGGAATTGTGAAAGCGAACTGTGTCTGCTCGGTTTGCGAGAAAATTGCGAAAACCCACAAAAACTGGGCAAACCGTACGCATTACGGGAGCACAATTACGTCGCTAAGAACAATAACGCACGCGCCACGCCCATACGGTTCAAATACAGGCAACCGCCGATATCCCCACTCCGTCTCACATAACCATTCAAAAAGTCTCGTATCGCTTCAAAAAGATGACGAGAGTCGACTCCCTGAATTTGTTGTGGTTCCTGGCAGACTAAATGCCATGAGTTACATCGAAAACATCTTAGAGGACCATGTGGTGTCTGCTGCATATGGAGTCGGTCAAAATTTCATCCTAATGCAGGACAATGCAAAGCCACATACCGCCCGCATCACCAGAAACTAAAAAGTGAAATTTAAGTTATGGAATGGCCGGCGAAGTCCTGACATGAATCCTATTGAACACGTGTGGGATCAGCTTCACCGACGTGTTCGCAAGCGCCCCAATCCACCATTAACCATACAGGAAATGACCCAAGCTCTGATCGAGGAATGGGAAAGCATACCTCAAGAATCTCTTCGCAGATAAGTGCGAACCATGACAAGCAAGTGTGAGGAAGTGATTCGTGCTCGGGGAGGGCAAACATTGTGTTTAAACCACACCAATCCTCCCGACTGTCATCGATACTATAACAGTAACGTCCATTTTATTTTGCGGTGTAGCTAAGAGTTGTACCATTCTTTTTCTAATTTTCTTTAGTTAAATATTTGCCGTTGAAGTACCTATAACAAATTTGATTTGCCTAGAACTATTATTTAAAAAGTTGCAGGTTTCGAAAAACGTGTTCCCCTAATTTTGTTGAGTTATATGTTAGTTTAAAAATAAACCCTAGAAAAGTAGTTTTCTCTTATTGGCCACCATTATCCATTGCCAACCACGCGCTAACCCTAGTTGCCTAACTACGAGTTTAGTGATCATTGATAATCGCAAAATGTGTCTAACTGGAAGTTACCATTACCTCAGAGTTAGTAAACGACAATTTGTCACTCTACATTGATAATACCGCCCTAAGCATGGGATTTTGAATGCCAGTGTAAAGCATAAACTGAGTTTAGGTCACAAGAATTGTTATATCTAAACTTGTTTTGTGTCTTAAACTGGCATTGAAAACCCTAGCCTCAAGAAGTTAACACCCAAAGTGCTTCTGAACATTAACATCCTTCAATTCATCTGAAATTGGTTTAAGTATATTTTGAATAACAAAATTGTAGGGCTAATTAAAGTTTACGCATACGCAACTTGCCAGCATATGCTGTCTGCACCAGTTATTCGTGACTTTTTATTGCTATGCGTCGAGGCAGTAAGTCATGAACGGCGGACATGTAAGCAAATAAAACATTACGCGAAGTGCTTATTATTTTTATTATACACAGACCATACTAATTGTTAATCAAAACTCTATGAGATACTTTCATATGCCAGCCGTTTATTTTTAGAACTCTGCAGTCGATGTCCCGATGTTCGTTCTTCTTACGCAAGGTGGCGCAAATATACTCTGCGTACGACTTTTTATACTTGTACCGCATTATGGCACTTTGCGATTTGTGCCCATATAACGTTAAACAATCTTGTGTGTGTGCTTGAATCTCCCCAAAAAATGCTTCACGATTTATGTAATTACAGTAATTAAATACTATTATTGTCACTTATTTTTCCGTACGTAGATTAGTTCAAGGTTGAAAAGGTTTATTGATTCTACTTCTAGAATTATTAGAAGTAGTTCAGTCAGATCCAATGTTTTTGGTTATCAAAGAGTACCATGTTTTGTGTGATTTTTTTAAATATAACGTGGATTCTAATGATAACTTAAACCTTGTACAGTGTATACGTTAAAGCTATGACGTCAGTTGCCTCAGAACGTCAATTTGACGATATTGGGGTATAGTGTAGGAAAATTAACTTTTTTAGAAGAAAAAATTTATAAAGTTTTGAAATTTTGGTTATGAACTCTCAGTAAGGACCCAAATACAGATCCGAAGAGTTCCCACCTCTCCGGTGGGAGCTTCATCCCCTTTTGCTCAAAAAACTACCCCCAATCGTAACGTCGCGGTCTTTTTCGGCGTTTTGCTCGTAAACCGCAATTTTTACGAAAAAATGTTACAGGACTTTTTATATTCTCCATTAAATTCTCTATAAAAATGTTCCTTACTGTTTTTTGCGTATCTCCCACCAAACGCTCGTAAATGACCTTGGAATATAGGCATAGTTTTCAGCGCGAACTGAATAATGAGCTCAGCACCGTTTTCTGCGGTGATTATCTTTAAAAATGTTAGTCTGAGCAAAAAATGTATAAAAACCAAAATTAAAGAGCAGTTTTTTCTCTACAAGGTGCATATAAAATAAGATCATTATGATCAAGTGTTAGTGTTTATATGATGATTTTATTATATTTATGCATTCTGTACTTTGAGCCCGTTTCCACACCACCTTTGAGGTAGAGCTCTGGCCGCGTTTTTTACGTGGTTTCCCCTGTAGGCCTATTCCACTAATAAAATATATCTATTTATTAATTTTCCTCTGCAAACTCGTCCTCCTCGATCGAATTGAAACAACTTTTCCCATGACAACTACAGCACATTGTGGAGCAGCGCAAACCAACTTTTACACAGGTACATCGCTTTCCACATCCTTTTTTACAGCCGCAGGATATAAGCTGAAGAATTGAAGTTGGAGCTGGCGCTTCAGTCATAACCACTGGCATTAGAATGTTTTTACTTTTTTTCCAGCCCCATTCAGTTGTCGTTAAAGTTTTTCCTCGCCACGTCTGAATTTGATTAAAAACCCGATATGAATATTGTGCTAATGCAGCAGATGTAGGTGGTAGTCTAGGCAAAATTACTGCGTAACTGGATTGGCCAACTAACTTATTCAATGAAATGAACCGGTAATGATTCTAAGTTGTCTCTTTTCGGGGTGCCTTGTATAGGGCAAGTGTAAATTTCTCACCAGCTCTTGCTATGTCATCTTTCGCCGATGAATATGCCAACCACTTTTTGTAAATCCTTTCTTGATTTTGTTATGTTTATAGTCTGCGATTTTCCTTTCCCAAAAAAAGCAGACGTTGTGTCGCAGCCACTAAATGCATGGGTAAATAAAATGTTATCTTTGCAACCGTTTAAAACTTACGAAATTTGTAAGTCATGGGAACTATACGCCCTTTTCTTAATATTTCCTTGAGCATCTCTCAAAAAGCGAATGTCTTTGTCCGATGGAGAAAGAGCGATGAGGAGTGATAGCAAATCAACATCTTGCCCAACAACATAGTTTTCAAAATTGTTGGCTGCGTCGATCGCAGTCTGAACAATTAGCAAGTCCGCATAATCGGTAGCAGCGAAAGTGGAAATACCTGCTGATTCTAATGTGCTCATCAAAAATCTGTTGTTGTTGGGCAAGATATTGATTTGCTAACACTCCTCATCGCTCGTTCTCCATCGGACAAAGGCATTCGCTTTTTGAGAGATTCTCAAGGAAATATTAAGAAAAGGGCGTATAGTTCCCATGACTTACAAATTTCGAAAGTTTTAAACGGTTGCAAAGACAACATTTTATTTGCTTATGCGTTTAGTGGCTGCGACACCACGTCTCCGTTTTTTGGGAAAGGAAAATCGCAGACTATAACCTTAATAAAATCAAGAAAGGATTTACAAGAAGTAGTTGAAATATTCAATAATTCTTCATTGGCGAAAGATGAGATAGCAAGAGCTGGTGAGAAATTTACATTTGCCTTATACAAGGCACCCCGAAAAGAGACATCTTTGAATCATTACCGGTTCATTTCATTTAATAAGTTAGTTGGCCAATCCAGTTACGCAGTAATTTTGCCTAGACTACCACCCACATCTCCTGCATTAGCACAACATTCATATCGGAGTTTCATCAAATTCAGACGTGGCGAGGAAAAACTTTAACGACAAATGAATGGGGCTGGAGAAAAAGTAAAAACATTCTAATGCCAGTGGTTATGACTAAAGCGCCACCTCCAACTTCAATTCTTCAGCATATATCCTGCGGCTGTAAAAAAGGATGTGGAAAGCGATGTACCTGTGTAAAAGTTGGTTTGCGCTGCTCCACAACGTGCTCTAGTTGTCATAGGCAAAGTTGTTTCAATTCGATCGAGGAGAGCGACTTTGCAGAGGAAAATTAATAAATAGATATATTTTATTAGTGGAATAAGCCTACCGGGGAAACCACGAAAAAAAGCGCGCCCAGAGCTCTACCTGAAAGGTGGTGTGGAAACGGGCTCAAAGTACAGAATGCATAAATATAATAAAATCATCATATGAACACTAACACTTGATCATAAGGATCTTATTTTATATGCACCTTGTAGAGAAAAAACTGCTCTTTAATTTTGATTCTATACATTTTTTTGCTTAGACTAACATTTTTAAACATAATCACCGAAAGAACGCCGCTGGGCTCATTTTTCACTTCGCGCTGAAAACTATGCCTATATTCCAAGGTCATTTAGGAGCGTTTGGTGGGAGATACGCAAAAACAGTAAGGGACATTTTTATAGGGAATTTAATGGAGAATATAAAAAGTCCTGTAACATTTTTTCGTAAAAATTGCGGTTTACGAGCATAACGCCGAAAAAGACCGCGACGGTACGATTGGGGGTAGTTTTTTGGGCACAAGGGGATGAAGCTCCCACCGGAGAGGTGGGAACTCTTCGGATCTGTATTTGGGTCCTTACTGAGAGTTCATAACCAAAATTTCAAAACTTTATAAATTTTTTCTTCTATTCCTTGTTTTTCGAGCTAATTTGCTTACACTAGTATTCTTTTGAGGTACTAATTTGGCGGTTGGTGTTTTTGAGGGTATCAATTGGGTAGTAAATCCTTGCAAAAGTTCAAAGTGATTCGAGTTATTTTATTACAAGCTGCGTTCTGAGGTGACGTTCAAAAGAACTACTCCAAAGTTATGGGTGTTCCCTGGAGGTACAAATTCCGCGGTTGGATACCAATAAAATTGGGTAGTAATTATTTGGAAAGTTTCACGTCGATTTGGGAAAAGTTGCGTTCTGAGGTGATGGACGTAAGCCATGAAGCGAAAATCCACATGACAACTCTTTAAATAGTCATATTTCCTTACTGTTGCGATCAGAAAACTAGGGCTACTTCACGTAGACTTGCCACCTGGGTTTTCGCGTCATATCTTCCAAGGTTCCAGAAGTTTAATTTGAGCCTACTGTGAGAATTCCCTCGCACTCATGCGCGCAACAAAAAAAGGAAACGACCATAATGTTAGTAGACGCTGCACTCTGAAACTCTTAAAAAACGCTACCTGATAAATTTGGTAGCGTTTTGAAGTATAATACAGCGTCGATAATGCGAACTAATGGGGACCGAAGTTGGTTCGGATTATCAAATATTGCAGCTAAATAGAAGAAAATACAAGTATTGGATATAATATGTACTAAAAAAGCAATATAGGCCATGCACATTGCACATGTTAAAAAACATTGCCGCAGTACTCTGTAGATTACTATCAAATTTGAAATATAGCGGCAACCAGAAATCTTTACATTTGATATCGTGGCCTACTTTGACTACAATTATTTATAATGACCCTTTATTTCTGTAAACAGGAATCGACAAAAATTGCTTTTTACTCGGTTACTCAGTGATGAACCATATTCTATGTTCCACCTCTTTATGTTTGTTTAAAGAAAGATTTGATGGAAAATCATTTTACTCCGTCGAAGAATACTTATCTTACACATCTCGCCGCTAACTATTATATAGTTTGTGCATTTGTTTATTTTATATTGTATTTCCCCGGATTTTAATAGTAATTATATCTGTAAGCAGATCGGACGACAAATAAAGGATTATTATTATTATTTATTTTTTAATTATTTGTTTTTTGGGCGTTCGGATTAGCGAACGTTCGGAATAACAGGTCGGAATATCGAATATCGTATGGTCAAAAGAATGTTTAAAACCTAACCTCAAAACAAAAGCGGCACTAAAATTGCCAAAAGTACTTTAAGGAGAGGTTCTCATGTAATCGGTTGGTAAAAAATTCTTTTTTATTTCTTTCAAACTGAAAAGTATAACAGCCATTTTGTCAATTTTGAACTTTTGTAACCAGATGTTGGTTCAACCTCCAACAAATTTCAAATAGTTGCACAACCGAGCAGGATTGATCCTGCCTATATACAGCATCTACACTCTTTAAAGATTTTTTTTTCAGTATTATTTGCATCAATTTAAAATAATTTTTGGAGGTTGCTGCAAGTTGCCAAACTTAATTAAAACTAATTATTTTAAAAAGATTCGAATTCAGATTGTACGAAAAAAATATTACCGGTAGCAGTGGAAATTTTTTTAATCTTTTTTGAGTAAGTTAATTTGTAAGGTTGAGTAAACATATCTTTATTATTTACTTATAATCAAATAAATTGTAATAACATTTGTTGGTTGACAGCTGATAACACCCTCTACCTAAATATTATTATAAAATTGTCAAAAAATACTTTGAGAACCTTTTGAAAAGGTGTTGAAGTGAAACTTTCTAACATATTTCTTCCACGGTAAGAGAATTTGCAAATCAAAAATCATATTTTCAATTAATCTTCAACAGTCTTTTAAACATCATCCTTGGTTTGACAACTTTACAGGAGTCTTAACCTGTTTTAAGGTCATCCCTATTCTTCCCCGTTTGTCGCATGTCTCCTCCAATCTCTTGTCTTTAGTGTTTTTATATCGTTTCCCATCAGGTAAGTCCAGGTAGACTCTTTCGTCCTTGTGTTTCCCAGTGATCTGCCGACTTGTTATTTATTTCTTTGGACATTCCCTACCCATCTGCGCCTTCCAGATTTTACTAAGGTTATTATGTCCATGTCTTTATTTTTCAGTGATTAAAGCGTCTTCTCTTCAAGTTCCTTGCTTGCAAATTTTATATTTGTTTTCGTGTTCGATGTCATCAATCATGTTTGTATAGGTACTTTTCTATTCAATAGAAGTACGTAACTACAAATATTATAACATAAATAATTACCGAATTTCTATAGTACAGATCTGTGAATGCTTAACGTCAAAGTGGTCTATTCCTCGCCATACTTATAAACAGATAATGGCTCCTCAGATATTTCAATTCTTTGGAACATCGTTCTCAATAACCTATGAATCATAACAAAAAAAACCTGTCGCCATTTATCATCCAGACGGAGATCAACAATGGCACGACCGACCACCATCTCCACAAATGAGCGTCCGTAAACGTTCTTCCGAGGCATTATTAAAAAAGGATCTCAGTTGGCAATCGAACTCGTTGCCATCGGCATTCACTCTGGACAAACATATAAAACGCAGAAACAGCCTTGTCCATGCGAGTGGCCACATTCCACAGCTGCTGTGCTGCTCCGAGTCGTCGTACACTGGAACTGGCCGCAGGTATTTCCTTTGTGGTCGTTCGCCCCTTACGTCATCCGGTACTACCGCGGTATAGGACAGTCCGCCGAAGAGGCGGGAGCGTCTGAAATCCAGCAAGTTGCAAATTTCGCACAGCGGCACAATCTCAAAACGAGTACCGGATTTCGATCATTACAAGTAATGGAATCCCGTGTGAAAGCATCCGAACTCTTCGAGCATCCGTTATTTGGCGCGAACACCCCAAGGTGAACTTATACTAATTAAATACGAAACAAATCAAGGCGATCAAGTTAATGGCGATATTTTAATTTACATTAAACGGTAACGACGAAGACGTTTTAAAACGATTTGTAGTACGGGGTCTCATCAATAATCCAGCAACCTTAGAAACCTGTTGCTACAAAGTAAAGACTTACACGGAAATTTAAAGGTACCAACACAACGAGCAGTGGCGTTATGAAGAAAACTCATATTCGTTAAAAAACTTGGTTTAAAAATCTTATTGAAATTATAGCTCATAATTAAGTTTATATGATTTTTTTACTGTAGATATTTTGTACGTAGTACTTAATTCCTTTCGGTTTTTTGGTTTAATAATTTATTTAAAATTAAGTTGATAATTACAATTTTAATTACACATTTACCTATAAGCTGTGGCAACCGCAAAATATATTTTCAATTTGTAAAAATAGTATGAAATAAAAAAGTAAAAAGCAAAATTGTGTTTCTGATCATAATATCATTTTGAAAAAGTCCGGTTGTTTTTTCTCCAAAAAGTCCAGTTACTCTACCTTTTGGAGTTTGCAACCCTACGTGTATCCAATTCAGTTATGCTATATGTATTTCGTTAAGTCTATATAGGGTGCTCAAAAGTGCGATCTCGGAAGATTGTATCCCTGTTAATGAAAATATTTTAAAACTGATTTCACTCATATATACAGAACTCCGAGGCGCACATTTTAAATTATTAGCGTGTATACAGGATGTTCCATAAGGTAGTACCAAACCAAACTTGTTTTTTAAAAGGAACAACCTATATTTTTGCACAATTTTGAATTCCTCGCAAAAATTTACGACAAAGAAAAATAACTTTACCTAGGTACCCTAAACTTTATAGTTTTTGATTTATTGGCATTTTTACTTTTTTAATTTAATTTTATTGCGGAGGCGTTTTTGTTTAAGTAATAAGCGTTCTATTACCGGTATTACCTAGCATATCAAAATTGTGAACAGGGTGGTCATAATCTCCAACAACATATAGCAAACAGCTTTTCTAAGAAAGTTATTTTTTTAATGTATCACGCTATATCTAATTAATTTTTTGGATTCTACGCTACGTTCTGCACAAGAAACTACTAGTCCAAACTAGTGCTAAAATACACCATTGCAGAGATAACTTGTCTTCTTCATAAAAAAATCGATGTTTCTATCAATAAATGCTTCTACACCTACATTAACTATTAATCCAGCTAAGTATTTACCTAAAGTACTGTTTTCTCGAATGATTTTATCTTTGTTTTATATAAAATAAAACATTTTAGTCATCTGCAATTTAATATTATAATTTGAAGAAAAATTTTACTTATATCCTGTAGAGTATAAAAAACTGTGCTAAACAAGTTATTAATGTATCTGTCAGTGGTGATGATATTGTTACAGTTGTTAACTTAAATTTGCATAATTTTGGGTAATATGGCGAACTTTTCCCAGGAGGAACTAATTGACACGGTGTGGGTTTTTGGCGAATGCAACAAAAATGCTTTATTGGCAAGTAGAGTTGAGAAGCACTTATTGATAGAAAAATGTTTTTTTTTTATTAAGAAGACTAGTTATCTCAACAATGGTTTAGTTTAGCACTAGTACTTTTTTGTGTAGAACGATGCGTAGAATTCAAAAAAGAATTAGATACAGGGTGTTCCATTTAAAAAATTTACTTTCTGAGGATAAACTGTTTGCTTTATTTTGCTGCAGACTATGACCACCCTGTACACAATTTGGATATGGTAGGTACTCATGATAATAGAGCGCTTCTTACTTAATCATAATCTAAACGTACGAAATAAAATTAAAACCAGTTATTGAGATATACAGTTTTTCTTAGACTACTGTTTTTCCATAAAAATGCCAATCAATCAACAAGTATAAAGTTTAGTGTAGGTAACGTTAAATTTCATTGGCGTAAAAATTAGCGAGGAATTCAAAAATGTGCCGAAATATAGATTGTTCCATTAAAAGAAAAAGTTTGGGTTGATACTGCCTTATGGAACACCCCGTATACGGGCTACTAATTTTAAAATGTGCGCCTCGGCGATCTGTATATATGAGTGAAATCAGTTTTAAAATATCTGCATTAACAGAGGCACAATTTTCGAGATCGCACTGTTGAGACATCCTGTACATGAAAAAATTCCAATTAAAAGTCCAAAGATCCCTACGAATTCGGACAGAAAATTTACCTATTTCATTCAATGTTAACTTCTTTTTCACCTGGGTGTTTTGCTAAAAAAAAAAAAAAACAAGCCACCCAAGTTTATCGGTACCATAGGTACATTTTTTTAACTTTCCGTCTAAAACCCAATACTGGCTCACAATTGAAAATATCGAGATCCTTTTAAATTGTGACAGTTGTCAATGTATATGCTGATCAATATGAGACGACTTTCTTGTTTGGAAAATGTCTACAAAAAACTGAAATGTTTACTGAAAACCGAGCGAGTCAGAGGTACACAGTTGATTGATGGTTAACCATGGCCAGCTTCTTCTTATAGGCGATTCTCTGATTCCAATGTTGTATCACACTTGATGTTAGGTGGTTTTGAGTGTAGACAAACATTATCATGTTTTGTTTCAACAATGTTGCGAGGAAACTTTTGACAGTCGCGAGTAACATAAACAAACTACATTGTTATTATTTTTTCTTCCGTTCTCATCATTTTTCTTAGAAACACATGTTAAAAGTTTATAGATCACCCTGTACAAGTTTATTCAAGTGACTTTTTATAAATGTAGTTACCCATTGCATATATTGAATTTGAATTTTCTAATTGTCTGGATAAGAATCAAGATATAGTAGTCCAAAACTTAATTTAATTTTTAACAATAGTGGACATTTTAGTGAAAGATAGCGGTCTACCAGGGTGTAGAGGTGGCAACACTGCACAGGCCGACGCTGGACAAGCGGCCTTTTTTAAGTACCTACGTACTAGTGTGGACGCACCTTAACGGTCTTTTAACTCATTCATTCCACTATCTTTTCGGAACGTTAGGCACATAAATTATTTAGTTCGAAAAAGCCACATTTTAGGTTATCGCCGGCATGATAATATAAACCCGGCTACAATAGAAAACAAAGCGGCCTTTTTTCTACAGACAGACGACTACTTTGTCCGTTTGTTGACACTATTTATTAACAACTAAGCGGTCGCCTGCACGTCGGTCATTCATTATACGGTCGGAAATAATAGTAAACCACATATATAAACACGACAGCACAGTTGACATTATCAATTAATATGCAGATGCATGCAATATGAAAATTGTTTTGAGTCACATTTGCAACCGAATAAAATCTAGAGCGTACAGTTCTTGTTAAAGGTTAGGATTGCATACAATACTCGTAACTTTCAAGGATCTGTATTGCAGAACTATGTGACGGTAAAATACTGATTCATAGACTAATAGAACTAGAATAAAACTAATAAATACCTGCTCGTGTATTAGCACAGAACAAAATCACTAAGCAAAACGTTAATCTCCATCCAAACTGGCGATATCTTTCCTTTTCTTCCATTGCA
Source organism: Melinopterus prodromus (assembly GCA_964023965.1). Classification (NCBI taxonomy): domain Eukaryota; kingdom Metazoa; phylum Arthropoda; class Insecta; order Coleoptera; family Scarabaeidae; genus Melinopterus; species Melinopterus prodromus. The sequence goes on from OZ030392.1 coordinate 46,036,851, forward strand.
TTGGCACCAACACTATTAAAACCGACACCAAACATCGTACCTCACTTGTTTTTCCGAATAAACTCAACCGCACATTCGAATTTGATAACTTTCGATTCTAATGCACATTTTCTACGGTCAACAGACTCACGCCAGGTAATTTCTACTGGGATAACACAGAGTACCATTCAAAAACACCATGAACACCTGTGGCTAGATCCCTGTTGATGCACAACACGCGCGTTTAGAAGAACTTTTCAAACTCATCTTGCACTTTCCAAGGTCCGTAATCGGTCACAAAGTCGCCGCAGATATCCATGAAAAAGTTGAGACACTTTGAAAAAGTTTTAAACTGATGTCGCGAGTCGTAACTGACGCATTTCGTCCGCACTTACAACACCACAGCACGCCGCGATACGTTTTGAAGCAAGTCGCACCGGAGTTTGGTGAACTGCACGTTATTTTGGTCGCAACGCGCATGCGTGCGCTCTCAGGTACTATAGGAGATCCGATTTACCTGTGAATGACGTGACAACTGGCGGGCAGGTAGCGAATTAGCTTTGAATCTAATCTATCGCTAGACTTGTTATATTTTATAGGAACTGAAAAGCACTGTAGCAAATCGTAATTTGTCAGAAATACTTTTGTTTGTGTCTTGAAAACAGTGAATAGGTAGGTACATTACCACCATGCATTATATGCACTTGTGTAATTTTAAGGACTAAGGACCCACGTGTAAGTTAAGAATTATAGTAGTTGAGGCTCCACCACAAACCAGTTTTATTAATTATAATACTCTCAAGTTAACTGCCACTTCCGGTCTACCAGAAGTTGATATATACTTTGTTATTTTAAATGGGATCGTGTAATTTTGATTTTATTTTTGTTGCCACGTGTTTCCATCAAAATATTTCCCAAATATACAGGGCCGCGTTTACCAGTAGGCAAATACGCACGTGCCTAGGGTCCGGCGAAAGAGGGGCCCGTAAGTGCCATCTACATAATTTAAATAGGGGCTAGGGCCCACAAATTATATCATAAGTAATTCGACTTCGAAGTCTCAAATTATATATAACACAAATACTTTGTCTAATTAATAACATTTATTGCAACTCAAATTCGCGTTCAGAAATAGGTCCGGACGTCGGTGATTTCGATAGTTTTTTGTGCATTATTTTTTCCATTTTTTTATAGACGAGTGTCTATAACATCACATTTCTGAGAAAAATAAGCTAAATGTTTAAAAAATTTAGTTTAACATAACTTTAGCTCTCCTGAAAAATAATTAGACATTATGGAATTCTTTAAGTCGTGTCAGATGAACACTCGAACCTTGAAAATGTATGCTTTTTGAAATACATGTAACTATGTACGTCAATTTTGTAATAGGACATGTAGAAATTTTGGCCGCTTGTTTACAAGTAATGACAACACTGCACTTAGTCACTGGTTACAAAACTCTTCTTTGCATTCCAAGTTCCAAGATTCATTATTAAAAATTATCCTACCTAAAGAATGCAGTGCAAAAAAGAGATTGGTTGGTATTGTAGAAACCTTTTTAGAAAAAAAAATCTGATGTGGCCAGGCACATGACTTTATCATACAATATATAAAATTAATAGTTTAGCTACATGAGAATCTATTTTATTGAGATAAATCGTAGGTATTGTCAAAGCGTCAGCATTTGACACTACCAACACTAAGTCATTACAATAATAGTTATTTATGTCACAAGTGCCGAAAGTACGGAATAGCGCGACGAGCGGTGATGCGGCGCGTCACCGAAGGCGGAGTGTCGCCGTCGCATGTGAGCGAGTCGCGCTATCTAGTTTTTGGCAGGAGTGACATCAACGTTTATTGTGTTGCTTTTTGAGAAATAAGTATTTAAAAAAATAAATAAATAAGGTTATATTTCTGTATAGGAAATGTTACGTTGGTACCACTTTGACGAAACGTCAAGTTTAAAGGTACGTTCTGATTAGTCGTAATGGTAGATAATGTAATGGCAGTATACGAAATTATAGCATTTCTTACATTCGTGATAGTGACACATATTAGTTTGCATGTACATAAACAGGAGTCACTAGCAATTTTCTATTAGAAATACTATAATGGCGTCTGCTACCACTGCCATTAGCACTAATGAAAACGCACCTTAAAAGCTAATTCAAATTCTGACAGATTTATCGCTATACTTTATTTACAATTTTCTCAATTTAGCGTTTTTAGAATTAGATATAAAGACAGGTTGATATTTCTTATCAACAAACAATGAAATTGGTGATCTTATTTTATTTGAAATTTGTTTTTTGTAATTTGCCGCACTACAGCGGTAACGTTCCATAGTGGTTCTCCAACCTCTGATGAGATCAGTTTTCGAATGTGACAACACAAAAAAATATTTGTCAAAGTCCTGGCTACTATGTCATTTCATATCAATGCAGATGCGACCGATCTCGATCAAATAGAATTTGCTCTTGAAGCTAAACTATTAATTTTACCAAAAAATTTCATAGGCATAAATTATTCAAAATTTCCTCTACTTTAATTTATTAATGAACTATTTTGTCGAAAATACAGAAATGGCGGCTCATTTCCAAAATCCTTCAAAAAGGCTTAGAATAACCTAAAAAGCTAAACTATTAATTTTACCAAAAAATTTCATAGGCATAAATTATTCAGAATTTCCTCTACTTTAATTTATTATTTAACTATTTTGACGAAATTAGAGAAATAGCGGCTCATTTGCAAAATCTTTGAAAAAGGCTTAGAATAAACTACCAGTTCCTTTGGACCCTTTTTAACCAAAAGCTTTTCAGCTCTAAGTTAGGTCATGAAACTTCTAACTATGATCTTTCGTCCCGATACCTTTAGTAGTTTCTCCGGAATCGTCGCCACAAAAATCGTTTACACACACCTAGAATTTGTTTTGTACCTTGGTCAAAAATGTTCAGGGGGCCCATAAAGACCTATTTCCGCTAAAATCTCAATTTTTTTCGGAACGGTTACAATACATCATCATACTGCGTATGATAAAGTAAAAAGCGAAATATATAACTACGATATCTGTCATGGGATCATCGCACAATTATCGCCTATTTTCCTTTTTTGGTGAAAAGGATTTGTCATAAAGTACCTACTTCTAGATAAAAAAATCTTTTTTATAATGTGGGTTGGCCTATTTGAATCATATTTGACAAATCCGAAAGACGTACAAGTTTTCTTTTTAGTTTTTATTAAGCACAAGATGCTTAACATACTGAAACTATAGAAAAACGCTTTATATTCTAATGTAACAATCAGTATGGTTTTTGTGTTTTGTGGAATTCGCATGGTGGGAATGAAATGAATCCTCAAAACATGTGTAAATAAGATAAAATAAAATGTAAGACCCATTGTTTGGAACTGGTTGCTTTTAAAACATTTGTAGACAAAAGTATTTTCAAGAAAGCTTATGTATGTATGTAAAGAATTAATGTTTCTTTTTTTGCTTATCAGCAGATATCTCTAGAAATTATTTTGATGAGCAATCTGTTGTATCTCTTCGAATACACGAGAAACAAGCGACCATCCTGTGTTTAAGAATTAATTTAATTTTTTTTGATATAGAATATTTCTAATATAGCCCCAATGCCAATGCCAAGGAAAAACTGTAACATAAACTGCAGGACCCACAAAATTTTTAAATGAGTTTTTAGACGTGTTTTAACATTTACCATAAACCCCGAAACCCCGAGTCTCCGGCAAAATGACCCTACTATCGGTAAATTAAATATTAATTTGTTGCTTTTAGATCTGTAGAGCTTTCCAAACATTTTAGTCGACCTATACTCGATTATAAAGCCACTGTTTGTAGTTTTAATAACCTAATTTAAGTTATTGTTCCACATAATTATAGAAATAACAAAACATATTTTATTGCAGTTTCCCAAATTTTATAAACTGATGACAATGATTTAAATGTCGATGAACAACAAATACAAAATGAGCTGTTTTATTTATTGAAAATGGCAGACAATAGGATTTGTTTCGGAGAAATAAAATTTTATTTTAATTTTACATAACAAAAAAAACCTCTCGTAATGTCGCAATGCAGTTCATTTTTTATTTTAAAGCTGGTAAAAAATTATTTGCGCGATACACTTTTGGAGCAAAAACTCAACGCACTTGCAATGCTATATATTGTGAAAAGTTTCTAAACCCCATAAACTATGATGATATCATCCAAACATTGAAGCCTAAATCAAAATCAGAAAAAGAACATTTTAGTTTGTAAAATAACATATTTTCATTTCATATTTTAATAAAATATAACACACCATAAACAATGCGATTTTTATCTCTTTAAAAAATATTTTTATTTCTGGTGTTATATCATACCAACATAGGTTGAGGGGCCCGGAATTTCATGTGTGCCTATAGTCTATTCACTTTAAGAATAAAGCGTTGAATAAGATAGGGCTATAATTTGCGGCTTGTGATTGGCTGAAAGTTGAACCAAGTTTACACCAGCCAACACGCGCCAACAACTGAATTGTCAAATGAAATGTCGGTAAAGAAGAATGTATCTAACTTGAATTTTGAAACGTCATGTCATTTGCGTCAGATTTTCGTTGTGTTCGGAATAAATTGTAGTCTTTCGAATTTATTTGCAACTAAAAATCGATTCAAATCAAACTCAGTTCTTTTTAGAACTCCACACAATATTAACATTGTAACAGGCAATCTTAATATTGCCAATAATATTTGTTGTTATTGTTAATGTTTTACGATCATATTTAATAGTGCTAATATGGATGAGAGAAATCAGGCTGGTTCATCAAAAAATCCGCAAGGAAAGCCCATTCGCAGTGGACAACGACTGATGGCCTATAATGCATATGTCGAGTACAGTCGTGAACCTGAAAATCCGAAGTCAGAAGTCTTTTGTCCAGTAAAAGTCAGCGGCACTCATTACAATAGCCATACTAATACCGTTCTCGTCCACCTAACAATTACATGTAAACAATATGAAAAATGCAAATATACAAGCTTCTATCACGTTTCAGTCTTCTATACAACCAATAAATTTATAGGTTATATTTATTTTATCCAACTTTAGGTTATAACCGTGTATATCAGAAAATCGACGCAGGTACTCGTACGCACAACTGCATTAGTAGTGAAATTAATTCCCGTTTGTCAAACATCTTTTAACTATCATCCGAAATTAATTTCCAAACACCATTGTCATGACATAACCTTTCTATTTGCCGCTCTTGACAGCATATTGCTTCAGTGTAAATCGGGCTCAGTTTCCACCCCCCACTACTATGTTCTTATCGTGAATAGGGTATAGGGCCCTAGGGCCTAGGACCCTAGCCGCGGCCCTGCAAATATAGTAATAGCATTTATCCACCCAGTTACAAATAAATACATGCAAAAAAGGAAACTTGCGAAGAAATACATTTAATCCACGATTGCCATAACTGAAATCTTACTTTACTAGTACATATAGCAGACTAGGATAGCAGATTAACCATAGTTGGCCGTTTTTCTGTTTTCGTTGGATGTTCCGTTGGGGGTTCGTTGTTAGTACATATTTCGTTATCAAAAAAATTCTTGCATTGGTGAATATTGTAGCCAGTCAGTGTATATTGTTAAAGTGTATGCCATAAGCACGTTCACTCTCTTTTTGTTAGAAAGAGTACCAGTGCTTTCAAATTTTCGAATGTTCTATTCCAGTGTTTATCGACTAACTTTCAAGATTCTGGCATTCTGCCTATTGGTTTTGCCAATTGTATGGTGGCTTATCACTGATAATTTGCATTTTTGTTGATAATTCCTTAATTTTTGGCGTTTTTTTACAACAAAGCCAGATTTTTTTTTACTTTATTTTTTTTTACTTTATTTATTTTTTTTTTCGTCTAGAAAACAACAATCCGGCAGAATTATTGGTCAAACTCTAATATTATTTGTTTTCAATATTTTTGCCTTTCCAAATGTGTGTCAGCATAAACATTTAATTTGAATCTGCTGCTCATAATTGTACTTTAGGAGAAGAACAGAGTTGTAGGTGGATGATTTCATTATGCCCTTACATTCCAGATAAGATAATTACCTAGACAAGTTCTGAGCTTCAATAAATATACAGAGTGATTATGCGGACACGAAACTAAAGAGTAATTTCATATTTCGTGACTGCATTGAATTAAACAACAAATTATTAAATTAAAATGAAGTAAATACTTTGACAATGAAACAAACATAAAAATTCTTCACATATTTTTATTTATAATTTAGTTAGTTTTGGCATTTAACTTTCATGAGCAAGCTGTTTCTTATTTAACAAAGTTTAAGAGAAAATATAGAGATCATCTGTTATAGATGAAATTAGTGTATACAAAAATCTTCTATTTGGGTGTTTATTCACACACTTTTTACTCATAACGTAATTATTGTTCTGACTAAAATGTTTCATAAGGACTTTTCAATACCTTGAAAATTAACAAACTATTAATAAAACAGTTTTTTAAATTGCTCTTACTTCTTAATATTAACTTGTTATCAATAGGTCCACGTGAAACTTTTTTCTCAGAATAAAAGTTTCTTAATTTTAGCATTTTTACCGATGATTTGTTTTTATTTTTAATGAATTTATTTATTTAATTATTTGTAACAGGTACTTGTTGTATTCCTCGTTTTCGAATTATTTGATTTGTATTTAGTTATTCCTTCCTTTGGTAATACCTGAAGGAACTAAAAAGAAATTATACCTATATATATATACCTTTATCTACGACTCACATATAATAAGTTCATTGCATACGTATCTATGACTATATAATCCCCATCGTTATATAGCACCAATAATTATAATGACACTAGCGTTGTATAATAATGACAGTTCGTTCAAATAATGAGGTCATTATTTGAACGAACTGTCATCATTATATGACGCTAGTGTCAAAGTCTGTCAAAACCTACGTGGATGACAGTTATTTGACAGCTCGCCTCATCATCATTGACAAATACATTTCAAATATTTTACTTAAAATGGAATTTATGAGTCGTAGATAACACGTCGTATTTGACTCGCACATAACGGATATAAATCGCTCGCATGATTACACGCTCGCCTACGGCTCGCGTGTAAACTTCATGCTCGCAATTTATATCCTTAATTATGTGCTCGTTAAATAATATACTATTATTATACCTAGAGGGAAATATCTGCAATGTTACAGAAAATAAATGTAATAAACTACCAAAAAACAGTAAAAGAAGAATTAACTGTAACTTCGCTGGTTATTAGATACCAGCTATATTTCTGTATTGTTTTTACAGAATTCACATATTCCAAGAATATTTTCATCTGAAATTACAACAGTACCTACCACCGAAATTTCACAGGGCAATTTTTAGATTTTATGGGAAATTTACTTTAATTTCACAGTAGTAAGTAATATTCAATCATAGAACTGCGATTCTTTACAGACTTGTATCTGGTTACTTGAAAAACTGCGTTACACGTTTTTCTCTCGCAAAAAAATACTCGAAATGCCTTGGAAAGATTATTGTATATATTTTTTGTTGGGGTTCCGCCAAGTTCCAACCCAATTTAAAGGGCTCCGCAAGAGTAAAACGGTGGAGAAGCGCTGTTATAGACAGACTGGCTATAATAATCACCAATGCAAGAATCTTTTATCAACAAAATACTAGGCACGAACTTTCAACAGAACATCCAACAAAAACAGAAAAAAAAACAGGCAATTATGATGAATCGCCTATAAAAAACGATTCCTATAACTTAAATCTCACTTTACTAGATTTTAGTTATGGGAATCGTGGATTATGTGTATTTCTTTTCTAGTTTATGCGTGTGTTTGTTTGTAACAGTTAAGATTCACAATATACAGGATCTCTCACGGAACTGGTACATTAGAAGTTTCTCATGTTCTACTATTAGAATTTACTCGATCCCTTTAGCTAAAATATTCTTAAGTTAACTGTCACGTCCGGTCACCGGAAGTCGGTATTAACTTTGTTATTTTAAATGGAATGATATAATTTTAATTTTATTTTTGGTTTCTACGTATCAAAAACCATCATTTCTAATAAGGTTTCCCTATACCAAAATATCAACATTTCCGAGTTTTTTTTAACTTTTACTAATTCTTTGGTGATTTTCGGGATTACGTTTAAAATTCAATATCTCGGATAGGTAGGTAGGTACTATTGAAACTAGACGTTTTATGAGTGGTGGTCCAAAACTAGAAACATAACCAAATAAGACGATGTTTAGTTCATCCTGATATCTTATACAGGGTGTTCAAAATTTACAACACAATATACTTGAATTTTCAAAACTAAAAAAAAATTTCAAGTGGAACAGCCTGTATACCGATGCGTCGTTCGATAGGAAATATTATTCCCTATCAATCAATATTAGGATTCCGTATATCTATCTTTAATAGTTTTAAGATATTATCACTTTTTATTTAAATCCATTTTGAATACTCCCTTTTAATAATGGGGGACGAAATTAGATACCAAATTTACAACGAAAATTTAAATAGTGATAGATATTTTGCGTGGATGTGTGAAGTATTTTTGCGAAACTCTTCCCGTCAATACTTTACGCGACTGCTGTTATCAAGTGGACGGCGCACCGGCACATTCTTCGCATGTAGTATCCATTCAACTTAATCAGATGTTTGACGATAGGTGGTTCGCAAATAGGGGACTCTGGCGGTGGCCACCAAGCTCAATAGATTTAACACCATTAGACTTTTATTTCTGGGGTCATGTGAAAGGTAAGGTCTATTCCACACCAGTTAATACTCTAGAAGAATTGACTAACATAGTAGTAGCCGCCATTAATGGACTTCAGCCTTCAGTCTTCAGACAAGAGATCCGAAAAATAACGATGACAAGTACAGCAAAGGGGTTTAAAATATTCGGAGGACAACGTGCAGCATTTTGAACAACATAATTAAGTTTTAATTTATGTTAGATATCCCAAATATATTATTTTAGTTTTAACAAACCTTTTCAATATTTTTCTGCTTTCCTGCTGTGCCAAAGTTGTTACATTCCTATAAAAGAAGAATAAATCGTTTTGTATTATTTTATACTGACATTTGACATTACCTCCAAAACTAATATTGATTGATAGGGAATAAGATTTCCTATCAAATAGCGTATCGATATACAGTGCGTGTTACATTTGAAAAAAAAAATTTGTTTACGTTTGAAAATTCAATTATTGCATTGTAAATTTTGAACATCCTGTATAAGGTATCATGATGAACTAAACATCGTGTTAATTGGTTGTTTCTAGTTGTGGACCACCAATTTTAAAACGTCTAGTTTCAATAGTACACGTAACCGCGAAAATCATCACAAAGTCGATACCGACTTCCGGTGACCGGACGTGACAATTAACTTGAGAATATTTTAGCTGTAGAGCTCAGATCGAGTAAATTCAGGTTCCAAAATTTCTAGTTTCCAGAAATAGTAGGACATGAGAAAGTTCTAATGCACCAGTTCCGTGAGACACCTTGTACAAGGTGGGCAAATACTTATGAGCGGGAGGGTATATCTCAAATGGAATTTGTAAATGTAGTCATTTAAGAATAAAAAGTTTAAGAATATATTTTAGAAAAACAGTTCTAATTCACAATTCTAAACTAACACATTTTTACACATAATGTAATACCTAAATACATTTTTAAATTGTTGTTATTTTTAAATGTACATTTGGGATTAAAACCTTTCTTATCTCCTTTCTGTCCTTGCGAAAGTTGAAAATCGACAAATTCTAGGATTTTGATAAATATCGATACGCAGATTTATTTCGTTTAGGTAAGTCGTTAAGTCGTTTAGGAAAAAATACTTGTTTAAATTTTTGTGCTTGTCATCAAAACATGTCTGTTTAAATAAATAGTGTTTGCTTATATATACTCGACATTACTTCTGTATTATTATTATTTAAAACTAATATAGTTATTTATCTACCAAGGGCATTTTAAAGGGATGTTTATGCCCGAGGGTGACCGTTAAAAAGCTTTAAAGTGGCCCAAGGGTATAAATATCAAATAATGCCAGTGGTACATATTTAGTACAGATTTTATGCCCTACAACCTTGTGGGTGGTTTTGTTCCCCCACTTTGAATAAGCGTAATATATTTTTTGACGTTATCAAATGACATGCGTCTCTACTAGGGCTTCCAATCCCGGGATTCCGGGATCCCGACAAATAATGAGCCCTTTCGGGATCCCGGGATTATAAATCTAAATCCCGGGTGAACATCAGTCTATAACAGCACAATTTCTGATTAAATTAAGTATCAAGCATAAAATGTTTAAAAAATCCAACTTTTGCTGTATTAGTAAGAACAGATTTCGCAAAAGTAGATATAATTCAATATGGAGGCAAAATGAACCTTCTCAGTTTGCTTAAATCTCGTTAGTTACTATACCCTCAACAAAAAAGTATTTAAAACAGAAAAAGAAACATAAACGTAAAAATAAAAAAAATAGTCGCTGATTTCTTTACGTGTATTCAATAATATAGATACTATCGAATATAAAATTAGTAAATAGGTAATAAATTACAGCGAAAACGAAAAAATATTGAAAATAAATGTAAAATAAAAGTACAAATTGATCCCGATGTATTTAACTGTAAAATTAAACCAAAATTGCACCAAAAATTATTTGCTATTAATCGTTCGATGGTTCATTCCAATCGAACGAACTATGTTATTTCTTGCTTCGATTTTCAAGTCCGAAACAATATATATTGCGTTGCGATGCTTTTTTTGGTGGGGGTAGTCAGCCCCACCAACGTCAATCCATAGTCACAAGTTATAGGCGGTCTTTAAAACTCCTGACGTCTGCTGTCTACACCGGCAGCAGTAATATGGGCAAATTAATACATCTCTGGCAATTACGCTTTATTATCGCAATTATAATTTTTGAGTTAAAATTGTACCTACTTAAAAAAGCTATTTTTGTATTATGATTTGGGCAAATGTTTTATTTTTGAAAAAATTCAAAAATGTAAAAGTAAAATTATTTTCATATTTCCAAAAAAATATTTTTTCTCCAGCCCAACTCGTTATTTGTCTAAGAAGTTACACTGAAAATGTCATAAACTTTGAACAATAAATAACGTTTTTATTTGAAAACGCGTTTTAGGAGAGCGTCTTAAGGGCCGGTTTTTTAAAAGTTCAGGTTGACCGCCAGTTACCTAACCTCCGGTTCGGAAGTGAACCGAATACTCAGTATTCAGTTAGCTCTGAAACGTCAGTATTTCCAAATATTGACACACGACATAACCCGGAAACAGTTTATTTTCTAAATAATTCTGGCCGTGAAAGCCTACGTACTTACAATATCTCTTGAGTAATTTGAATTGTAGCTAACTAATGTTGTAGTCGTTCTACTGCTTTCGATGAACACGAGCCAACATTATTCTTAATGCAAATTAAGAAACGATGCGGCTAGTTGGAATTAACTCAGTTGTAGAAAAATAATGTTTTGTCAGAATGAATTGAAGAAAGACCAAATAACATTTGTCAGGTTTTTGAATTTTTTCCGAAGTCAAAATCTAGTTTGACCGGACAAATAATTAGTGCTTAGTGACTCATTATCACAAGTAGTTTCTTTTCAATTATACTTACGAAGTTTCTACACATGGCAACAATCAATAGCGGAGATTAGACCTTGAACCGGGGTTTCTAAAACTCTTACCAAGAGAAGTTAGCGGCGAAACTTGGTAACCTAATAAAACTAAAGCGTCAAAAGCATCACCAAATCCCCTGTTTTAAGAAGAAGAAGTCGATGACAAAATGTAAAATTGTGGTAAACATAACCACAGAAATACATATGTCAATGAACATAACCCACAGATACATAACATAATTAATTATAGTACGATTTCCTGCACGATTTGCTCTTCAATTCATCGTTAAAAAATAACATAAATATAAACCATTGATTATAGAAATAAACAATAAAAACTAACCGCCGTTTTAACAATACAATATGGGCGATTGCAGGTAGATTCTGGGTAGATTCAATTCCGCTGTTTGATTATAACCAAAATTATTAGCTAAGAAAATAGGGCGATGACCTAAACGTGCTAAAAAAAGATGAAATAGCAGGTCGTGCAGGAAATCGTACTATAATTAAGTAGGTTATGTCTGGTGTTTACATTTCAATTCATAGACTTCTTCTTCTTTAGAAACAGGGAATTTGGTAGTACTTATGGTGCTTTTAGTTTTATTACGTTACCAATTTTCCCCGCTAGCTTCTCTTGGTAAGAGTTTTATAAACCCCGGTTCAAGGTCTAATCTCCGCTATTGAAACGGGGCGAAGGGATGAAACCTAAAATTCTCTAGATACCTTTTTGAACTTTCCTCTCAATATCTAAATCGATGTGTTTTCACTCAAAGCAATAATCGCATCAGGTCAAGAGTTATTAACGGTGGATACTTTTGAAATGAACACACGGTATGTAAATACCACCCGCTATCTTGAAAAGGAAGTGACAACACCCAATTTTGAGAAGGAACAGTATTATAGGGGGTAGGGGGTTAATGTTGCATATTATCTGTTCATAGTACCTTTGTTCGGAATTTTCATCTTCGTTCATGTCTTCAAACCACATGGCCAGAGTCACTCTACCGGACACGGTTTGGTAGCCGAGGAGATACTCACTTACCTACTCATCGAAAACAAAATATTATTGAACATATACTCAGTACTCAAAATTTGATGTCCGGCAATAGTTTAATACAAATGAAAAGCATTTTTATTATCAATTTTTGGAGTCTGGATTGCAAAGCTGAGCACAAAAGCGTTAATCGTTCATTAACGAAGTTAAATTTTTGTTAAACTAATTAATGGATTCATTAACTTCCGCTACTTTTGTTATCCGTAAAAAATGTCTGTGTGTGTCCCCGTTTTTTTGTGGGAACGATTCCGGAGAAACTACTAAAGGTATCGAAACGAAACTTCATATTAAGAGCTGAAAAACTTTTTGTTCAAAAGGGTCCAAACGAACAGGATGTTCAGTTTTTTTAACGATTTTAAAAATGAGCCGCCGCGGTCGATCTCGATCAAATAGAATCTCATGCAGCTAATTTTATATGTAGTATGATAAAGTCATGTGCCTGCCCACATCAGAGTTTTTTCATGAAAAAAGGCATTTCGAAATATTTATGTTTATCAGCTGAGTATTAATTAAACAATCGCCGTAAACCATAAACGTTTGAGACACTGCGTTTGAGGCACATAATATTACCGGCAATTTATGTAATTTTACAGGTAATCTTGTAGTTACTAGAATTGCACGTAATTTAACTCCCTAATTTAACCACTCTAACATTACCGCTAAGTATTTAAATTAGGGATAATTTAACATCACCGTAAAGTTACCGGTAATACAACCTCACTAAGCGCACCCATTTACAAAACAGCACTAGTCAGAGGTTGGTTGGAAGAAGTTTTTCCTAACCATTGAATAGGCTGGTACTTACTAATTTGTGACCTGCGAGGTCGCCAGACCTTCCCCCAATGGATCTGTGACACTATAAAAGAAAATTTTTACAAGCTACGACCATTTAGAAACGTCCATCATTTGAAAAATGTCATCACAAACTGCATGCAGGACTTAATTCCTCACACATTAAAAGTGTGCATAGAAATGAAAAACCTTAAATTAAATATTAACTTGTTTTGTCTTAATTTTTGTTAGTTTTTTTTTAATTTTCTTGTTTCTTTTCTAGTTGTTCAATTAAATGGTATGTATGGTACATAATTAGCAGGAAACTTTTATTTTGTTTAAATAATTATGAATTTTTATTTTATTATACGTAGTATGACAAAGTATTGTAACCGTGCTGAAAAAAACATTGACAATTTGGCGGAAATATGGCCCCCTCAAAAATTTTGACCAAGGTACAAAAATTATTAGAGCGTGTGTGTGTACCCATTTTCTTTGTGGTGACGATTCCGGAGAAATTACTTAATCAAGGTACCAGGAAGATTTTTAATAAGATTTAAAATTTGAATTAGGTATAATTTTTATTTCTAAACAATCAAAAATTTATTGATAGTTTCAATACTGTATACAAACAATAATAACAACCAAAATACACTCATCCATAAATCTGAACAATACAATCAAGAAATCCGTTTTCTTTTCCTAAATACTTTTACGATTTTAGCAAGTTTCTGGGTAAATTTTCTTTTTATACACGTTTATTTTTTTTACACAACATGTTTTAAAACATTTTCTGGAGCAGCACCCCCACTTATTTTAGCTACGAGCCGCCACTGATAGAAAATAATTATTACTTTAGACCCACGGCAAAATAACAAAAGTCCGATTGTTTGACAACGTTTCGGTAATTTTTAGTAATCTCAAAAATGCAATACCTATTGGTAACCACTACGATGTAAACAAATTTACTGACATGACATTGACGTTCCGAATAGTATGATAGAGATGTTTCAAAATATGAAGAGGGTACCAAGTGGCGCCATCTTCTTAGTTTGAAACATCTATAAAGTAGTATATATTATTTGACAAACGTATAATACAGCTTATAATTCACGAGGACAGAGTGCATAATCATGCGAGTAAAATACAATCAATGTTTTATCTATGACCATAAAAACCTTTGTTATAATTTATATTCATAAATTCAAGTATGACAGCTTGGTATGTCCATATTAAGATCTTTACTTAGAATAATCTATGCTATTATTCTTGTTCTATTACATTGAAATACCTAATTCTATAATACCTACATGGCGACATAGTTGAGCCCGAATCTTTGAGTGTGTAGTTGTGTGGTTTATTCGTTTGTTTGTCAATTTCTTTCATATGTGGTATTGTATTCTGCTAGTTTATTTGTATAATGTATTATTATATAAATAATGACTATATTATTCTGAAATTTTAAATATTGCCCTTAAATAATTAATTGTATTTTTATAGTCGCATGGATAAATTATGAATTATATAATTTTCATCATTACAAAGGAGTGACAAATTATTGGTGTATTTAATTTTATAAACCAAAACTCTTGAGCAATGAATTAATGCATAATAAAGTTTCAACCATACTTACCATGAGCAAATCATTCAGAAGATCCTATTAACGACACTAGAAAGGTTTGCGAGAACAAACAAGAACACTTGGATTTTACTTAAACATGGTTTATTAAATATGTTACATTAGAAGAAAAATCCAAGAATCTTTCCTCCGAGATGTTTCCTTCTCGCTTCTTCGTGGTCCATGATACCACCGCTTGTCGTTAAAACTACATAACTGTAACAAACAACGATGATAAGCACCCGAGCATTACAAAACTATAATAATCTCAAACTTACCCAAACTGACGTGACGGTAACAAATTGTTCGTCCACTTTTCAATGTGTGTAATTGGTACGTCGAATCTGGGCGAGATTACACCGCACTTGTTTAATCTTCCAGTCAAGTTAACAACGATCTTTCCACTTCTGTGGTCGTCAACAACTTCAAATTCGCCAATATAACCGTGCTTCATCATTACGGTTAAGAATTTGATGGTCACCTTGGAGCATGGCCTGATGAGCACTTGGCGCTTGCCACGTTTCTCTGCATTGTTTATGGATTTAAGAGCATCGCTCAATACGTTCATTCGCACCATTTCTGAAAGTAAACAAAGTGAGGTTAGGTTGGAAAATCTTAGTAGTTCGAAAATAATTGGTAAAATTTATGTTGGACTACAAACCTAGGTCAATAAATAATACAGAATAATGCAATAAAGCCGCTTAAAAAACGTAAACACAAGTGAAAAAGGCACCACTAACGTCAAACATGGACGGTTCAATGTTGTCTTGGGACTTGTGTTTTTCGCGTTAAATATAATGAACACAAATAAAATACATATCGTATAACAAGCTATGATTGTTTAGTGAACATTTAGAACAAATTACAGCTACCGATGGTTCATATATATTGTAATTACCTGCGATTTATTTTGTGTTTGTCACCAGAACATTCAAGCTCAGAAAACACAGGAAAAAGGAGAGTAGTTTCGGCTGTCTCCGTAGAGGTCTCTGTTTCGGAGTTGCCAATACTGAAAGCGCCAAACAGCAAAAGTCACTAGGAATCACTAGTTCAACGAATATACTTTATCCGCTTTATGCACTACTTTACACTGAAAAATGAAATGTTGTTGCAAAATACCATTGAACTGAGGCTAGACAAAATATATTTTCTAGATTCTGACCTCGAAAAGAAATGTCTAGAGTAGTTTCTTATTTTTTCCATAGACCATGGCATTGGTCAAACTGTTTTGTCACATTGGAATTTGACATGTCATGTGACGTAAATTCAAATGTACGATATGAATGTACGGATGTGGAAACAAAGTAAACAAACGCATAAGTTGAAATCGCTAAAAATGAGATTGAGTAACAGTATGTGTCCTATAGGGAGCCAAATACGTACACAATTTATCTACCATTCAAAAATAATACATTCAATATGTATGTATTTAGGGGGACAAAATCCCTAGAATAATATACACCCGCATAACATACACATAACTTTATGAATAAAAGTTGATAAGTAACTTAATTTCGTAGATGAGTCCTAGATAAAGCGTATCTTCTCTTCCTCACAACACCAACCGAAACGGTCTGCCGTCAGTTTTATCCTGTGACGTTCAATTGCAAATTGGGACAAAAAATATTGTTTGCGAGGAGCCAGGGGCCTCTACATATTTTTGTAGGTGTGGTAAGTATAATGAAATTAGTTGTTCAAAATGTAAAATGTGAAGAAGACCAGTTCCCGGAAAGATGTATTTTTTGACAGAAGTTATTCTGAAGAGAACCCAACACTTTTAAAACGTTTACCATAAAATTAAGAAACAGAAATAACATGTCTATAGCAAAATATCAACTTCAATGATATTTCGGTCAACATTTTGTTCAAATGCTTTATTTGTTTGATTTTAGATTCGCAGAACAGTAGAGCAGTTTTGTTAATATTATCTGTTTTGTTTTATGATCAAGAGTATAAAAGCATAAAATTAGCATAGTTAATTAATAAAATTAGGATGCAGTATAATATTGCTATATAATAAAAAATGTAGTAAATCACTGTTTCCACCTGCCCAGTAGGTTTTTAACTTAATCATTTCGAGTTCTATTATATCCAAAAGGGTGTTCTTTAGTTTTTTGATTTTGAGCAGCGTTTTTGGAATATACTTCTCTAATATTTGGAAAACATGAAAGAGACCAAAATAAGTAAAAAATTTGATCAACGTTGATCCGAAAATCAAAATAACCAACACGTTATCTTTTTGAATTATCATATTGATAAAAGCTCAGTCCTAGAATAAATAATACCGCACTCCGCCAAAGCTCTATATTATTCCATCTCAGGGTACCATATAGTACCATATACATATAGCATATAGTCCAGTCAATATGCTTAAATGCAGACCTGTTTTTGTAAAATAATCAAAACAAGAACGCAAGCAGAAAAACTAGCTAACAAATACAGTTGATATTTATATTTAATAAGCTTTTAAAAACTGAAAAAATTGAGAAAATTCATACCATTTAAGGAATTATTATTTATAAATATCAGTAGCTGTGCAGAAATAAAAGAAGAATTTGAAAAATGAAATCTTTAGCTATTGATAATATAATAAATGTTTGCAAAAAAACTCTGTGGCCAACCACATGACTTTATCATACTCTACAGCAGTGTGAATGCTGTCAATATAAGCAAAATATCTGTCAAATCCTAGCAAACTAGTAATGCAGATACGAGTGATCATCAAATCGATCAAATAGCATGTTTAAGGCGTGTAGACGGGTGCCTTGGTTCGAATAAAAACTGCTAACACTTTACTAAACTATTTATACATGATGCACAGAGTGCTGAGTGACCAACAGAGGCAACTGCTATTGCAACCTTTCAAGTTAAAGTTTGCTTTTGCAGCAAAACTATTAATTTTACCAACAAATGTCATAGATATAAATTATACAAAATTTCCTCTACTTTAATTAATTATTTAACTATTTTGACGAAATGAAATCTTTGAAAAATGCGAAGAGTAAAACTTCAGTTCCTTTGGAACAAAATTTCCTTCTGCTCCAAGTTTAGTCATGAAACTTCGAAATATGAAGTTTCGTCCCAATACCTTTAGTAGTTTCTCCGGAATCGTAGCCACAAAAGAACAGGTACACACACACACACACACACACAGAGAATTTTTTTTGTACCTTGGTCAAAAATGTTCAGGGGACCCAAAAGAACATATTTCCGCTAAAAGTACAAAATGTTGTTTTTAACACAGCTACAATACTGTGTATGAGGAAGTAAAAAGATAAGAAAAGTATCCGTTTAACCAATGGAATATTTTTTAGTGGTAAGTTTTTTATGCAATAAATACTTCATGGTGTCGTTCTTCCTTGTAGATTTATTAGTTTACATGTATTTCGTTATGAGAATTGACTATTTTTGCCTGAAGATGGCTACTGTGTAGCCGAAATGTAGCAAAAGTATATTCTAATAAATCTACAAGGAAGACTGACACCACGAACTTTTTATTATATTACTACACCTTGTACCTGCGGGAACCCGACTCATTTGTTAATGTGTTGGCGTTTTTACTATTTTCAAGTACAATTTGTGTACGTGAGTGCCACCAAAAGGCCCTCCTCAGGGTTAGCTATGCCAATAGTTTTAAACAGTGTAATTTAAATTCATACCTAATGAATAAAAAAAACAATTCTATGGCTCTGAATAAAATTTATTTTATGAATATCAAATATAATACAGACAATATATGTAAATAAAGGTATTCCGCCATATAAATTAAATGGGTTCACTTATATCTGGTTTGTTACACTTATTTGGCAGTTCATAAAGTCCAATGCACTCCAGGTTATAATACACAAGAAATGCAGTAGGATCACTTGGCCACATGGACAGTCGGTTGACGTGTCTGCTTTTGAGTTGGTCTGTGAACCATAAAATAATTAAAACTTGACTAGATCTACTTGCACCATATAACAGCTGCTATGAAAAATTAATACATTTTCTTATGTTCTATAAAAATATTGTATTATTATCTAGTATTCATTCATAGATTAGTGTACATTATTGATTATGGTTGTTCGGAAAGCTGTCTTGTAATGAGGATTAAGTTACTTTAAGTTTCGAAAAAATTAAAAATAAATGTGCTAAATTTACATTATGGAATAAAGATTTATTATTATTAACAGACACCATCCTAATATACAGAGAAAAAGTCTTACGTTTAATCGGTGGTTAAGAGTTAATCGGCCATTAATAATGTTAGTCACAGATATGTTACAACCAGTTCTCACGTTTGTCGACAATGGGAGTAAACAAATACTTTATGAAATTTTACAATATTGGCTGAAGCTACTAAAATACAAGCTTTGATTCCACTGGGAAGTTAGTTAGAGAGCAGAAACTGTCAGCATACGTGTTGAAGAACTGTTACACATTTCTTATTTTTGTATTTGTATAAAAATATTGTATGCACTTGTAAATTGCTAAAGTCCGATACCTGCGATTGCATAAATACTAATAAAAGTAGTTTGTAGATGGCCTAATTTGACATCATTACTTTCTGGACAACCGTAATTCCAATGATCACATAACTAATAGACAGTTAAGAATAATTATCTGCCGTAGTGCTCCATTAATTTGGAATTAAAGTTGATATTTTGTACGTTGTATATTTTAAACTACTTATTACCATCAAAACTAATTACAATTTTCCTTATGCAAAGGTTACATTTTTCTACCAAAAATAACCTCTTTTTTCACATATAATATCTAAAAATTATCCAATATTTACAAACAAAAATCGGAAGAATGCTAGTTGCAATCCTAAAAATTTTCAACAGTTTGCTGCTTAGAAATCGAGTTGTACTATGAATGTAAACGTCTTAGCAGAACAAAAACACAACACACACTACATATTTTACATTTATTCTCACGATAAGCACCTTCGGGGTGTGTAAAAACAAGAATACATTCTTAAAGTTGCACAAAACATGCAGCAGTTTTACTTTTTCGAAGACCCCACATTCAGCTGAAAAAAAGGGAATAACACTGGTCCATCATCTCAGTTTTGAGATTAACTAAACTATCTCACTTTATCCGTCGTGTGGAGTACCTTAACCACGAAAAAACCAAACGCCGTAGCCGCTGCCAAACCTAATCCTGCCTTCCACCAAGTAGTATGGTCCGTCGGTAGGAGCCCAAATTCCCGCAGATTTCTAGAAAATTTAATCAGTTAATTATTGACAATTACAATGTATACACTCATGCAAAATTTTATACACTCAATTCATACAAGAACATAACAACTGTTTCTTTAATATAGAGCCAAAACATCCAACTGCAGAAAAAACGTGCATTAAAAATTCTTAAAATTGTCAGAGTACTTCTAATTTTGAGAATAATAAATGATTACACATATTGTTGGCATTAATTCTGCAAAAATAACAGAATTAGTGGAACTTTTATTTAAAAAAATTCCTCGGACACATTTAATTTTGTCAGGGATTTTCCAATTTTTGAATCTATCTCAAACTAATGTGCGCTGTTTAGTAGTAGCATAATTAGCGAGGTACAATTTAATTAAAAGAGAATAATAGAGAATTCTATGATCAAGAAAGAGAGTGGTAATATTCTTGTATCTGTTTTTTTCTAGAAATTTAATCAAAGTGTTGAAACCAAGACTTTGCATATAAAACCTCTTAAAAAAAACTAAAGCAGTTATCAAACTCACTCTGTATAATTCAATGTACAGTAGCATCAAGAAAATATTTTGTACAAAAATTGGAATATTTTGAGGAAGTAAATTGATAATGATATTATCAACTTCTGATTTGGAACAGAAATTGGTACCGGCACCGACTTTTACTAATGTATACGAAAAGTAAATTGTATGCGGTGTCATAGGATAATTCTTTTAAACTCAATTATTATTATTAACTTTAATGAAGAACATTAGACACTCGGAAGATACGTCAAAGAGATTGTAGGTTATTCATGAGGTATCATGTATGGATAATCAAATAAGTTTCAACTGGAAATTTTGTCTATTTAACATCAATGAAAAGAGATGCAGACAACTCTCAAAGATTTTATGAGAACAAATTTCAGGAAAATGGATTAAAACAGCTCATCATATAGATATTTATTTTATAATCACCAGTAGATCATAGTACTAAAAAAATACTGCTCATATAATTCAGTTT
This sequence comes from Melinopterus prodromus, assembly GCA_964023965.1. Taxonomy (NCBI): domain Eukaryota; kingdom Metazoa; phylum Arthropoda; class Insecta; order Coleoptera; family Scarabaeidae; genus Melinopterus; species Melinopterus prodromus. The sequence goes on from OZ030392.1 coordinate 46,058,134, forward strand.
GGTGATAGATAACACTCGAGTACTGAATAAATTCAAATGTCTAAAAATTGGTGACAGCTTTTAATAGCCAAATTTACTATTTAACAAATTCAATCTACGAACTTCGATTGTCATGGGTGAGTCATGGGACAAGTGTTTGAATCTATGTAGACAGCTGTGGTTCATAAAGCTTCAACAAAGTCTAGTTAAACTTCATGTTTTCAAACAATTCAAAATCAGAGAGTATTTTTTTCTGCAACTGTGTGTAATACACTTTTAACATTTCAAAACCAATTAATTACGTTCTTGTTTCATAAGCGCAGTTAGTAAAAACAAAAGGCAAACTATCGTGCATATTAGAACAATTTAATTTAGAAAATAATAAAAGAAGTCATGCGACACGAAGGGTAGAAAATGGTTCGGTGTGCAGTGAGACAGAAAAACAATGAAAGGATGCGATAGTTCGAAACAATCCTAAAGAGCCTACAAAAATGTTGCCAATTGTGTCTCTTTTTTAGGTTTTTCTATTGTACACTCAATCTCCAAATCCAAAGTCATAAAAAATAGCAGCAACCATGATTAGTGAGAGTATTAAAGAATAACTTAAGTATAAAAGGGCAATAACCTGTAAAACTGATTAAACCATTCCGACGGTTGTGGTCGCAATAGTAACATATTAACCATGCGACGCAATGGACTGTAAATAAAATAATACACATGTAATCGTAAGCATTTGGCATCCCCTAGTCAATATTATCTAACTTATTAGCCGAGGTTGTCAAGCAATTAAATTACGTAACATTTAACCAAAATAACTGATCAGAATCGGCCACAAACTCTAAATGCGTTTCTGAACGAGAAGCTATTGAAAAGACTACAGCAAATAATTAAAAATGTATTTAAACTAAAGGTATGAAAAACGTGAATGTATCCACAATTTGGCGATGGTTTTTGGAAGTAAACAAAAAAATTATAGAAAATAGAACTATGGATGAACTCTACAACAGCAATATTTTTCAGTGACAAACCTGTGCTTGTAGAACATTATCCAAGCTGGTTGAAAACGACTAGAGAAAAAAAATATTTAAATCCTTGCAAAATTTGAAAATGTTTATCTTCCTCAAAAAGACTTCAGTGAAAGTCAAACCATTTAATCAAGTTAATTTTTGCTATAATATTTTGCAGATACTTACGGAAATGCTGCCATCGTGGCCAACTTAACAAAAACATCTTTCCGGAAGTGTCCTTTTACGCTAAACGGTTGTGGTGGTATTATTCTGTACTTCTGGCAAAATGTTGTTGGTTGGAGTAAGTATTCTTGCCGTTCTTCTTTCAAGTCACTCTTTGCCGCTACCATTAGCACAGGAATTTTGCTTTCAGCAAAATATTTCTAAAGGGCATAAACACATTAGTCAGATTTTACATCTGGAAATATAATCTTTTATCTATTTATGGGATAAGCCATTAATAATTATATTTTCAAAATATTTCTTCTATGAAGGGGGCACCATTACTGTTGTGAAAACAAGGTCAACCTAATTTTTTTTTATACAAATTTTCTGGGTAAATGATATATTGATTTCCAGGTGGTTTGATGGCTTTTTGATAACTTCTGGGGAAGCTTCCCGACATTAACATCGATGTTTTTAAAGATTGTGTGATCTTGACACGTTTAGTCGTTTCTGTTTTCACATATTCACCACAAAATCGTTTCTGTTTACATATTGCAAAAACAAGTCACACCTATGTTACTAGTTCCATGCATAGAAATCTTATTACTAGAATGGCAATAGCTACGGAGGCGCAGTAAATCAATGCCCACAATTGAACGTTGAGGTTAGATGCATGCGTAGAGGGTCAATACCAGTCTGCCATCTAACGGATATAACCAAAAGATAAATAATTGCAATAATAATGACATTTATTACACTCCTGATACAACAAACCTAGAGATATAAAGATTTTACTGTTCTCTGGCATCTAGATAACGTATTTGTCAACAAACAGATTAAAATAGTCCAAGTATGTACAGAAAAAAAAAGATGAAGATTGTTTAATAAATATTATTATTATTATAATATATCGGCTGAATATGAATGGATGTGGATAAGTGTGTTCCCGCAATTGTATTTTAGAATGTTGCATGCTTGCAGATCAAATTCTTACCTTTAAAAAACAGTTAAGCTTTGACCACTATACCAATATATTACAAAACTTGTCAAAAATACAATAATCCAAGTTAAATGGATAAAAAAATGCACATTTATAAAAATTTTATTTTGTTAGGTTGAATTTTGTAGTTTGATAAGACCTTAAGATTAAGACCTTAAACGAGGTGTGATCAGAAATGTTGTATATTGCGGTAGTAGAAATGATATAAAATTGCCGCGAGACCTTAACAAACAGAGCAAAAAGCTGATTGCTAAATTAATAGCTTATTTTGAAAGTGACGGTGACCACGGCGGCGCTTTTCAGCCACTGAACTCTATGCAACATAGTTTTTACCAGCAATAACTTGTTGCACACACGCTATAGACGTAAATTGCTGCAAAATATGAAATGTCACTATCTCTATCTCTGTCACCCCGCTAGTAATACTGGCTCGACTATAAAAAAAGTAGCCAGTTATAGCAAAAAAAAACATAAAGAGCACTTGTATAGCGAGGTATAGCTGTACTAACGAATTGCAACCAACACAACATTGTTGAAAAAGAAAAAACATAACCTCTAATTATCAAAGATTGAGATCAGTATGAATAGAGCGCTCAGATAGTGTGACTACATCGTGTATTTCTTAATATCGAAGCGAGATCCAGCGCTCTACTAATAATAACGACCATAGCTCATTTTGTGACACCATAGAAAAAAGCTAGAAAAAATAATTTCAACTTACGATATAAATTCGGGCAATGTATTCAAACGATTTTGGATTGCTGAGATCGTAAACAAGACACGCAACATCGCACTGCACCTCATGAGGAAGCAACGGATCTGACATGTTCCTAACGTTAATGTCGCGCAGCACCATTATTTTCTCTTGACCGTACACTTGGACAATGTTCACAGTGCATGTTGGCGTCCCAGACGCATCCAACTTTAGATTTTTCTGCTCAAAAATAAAACAGGAATACCCACATAAAAACAAATAACCACGCATCAAATAATTTACCTCTGAAACTGTTCTAATGAAACTGCGGCAAAAACTGGATTTCCCACAACCTACCGGTCCAATTACATGACACTGGTATACATTCCTGCTCGACTGTTTCTTAACAATATCCAATTTCTTTTCTCTTGTGACTAGAAGTAACGTTTCAAACCGTAAAGTTCGTAAAAAGTATAATATATATCTTACCGTGAACTGCGGAAACTTGTGATTCATTTTCGTAGATATTGTAACCTAGATATGCGAGATATTCAAATGTTCTCGGAAGATCGACGAGGGTCATAAGGGCCCATTGGCACATGTATCCTTGATAGGTAATCCAACCTTTTTCAGTCGTCGGCACCATAGCGCTCACATCGGGGCCCCATGCAGGTGTCGGACAAGTGGAGAAGAGCTCTTCATATTCTGACGGTGACAAAGCGTGATCCCTGTCCTTGTCGTATCTTTCGAATATGTGTGTTAAGAATTGTTGACCTTTATGCGATAACTCCGTCGTAGACCCTGACGGTATTTTTAAACTAAAATTAGAAAACGTACATAAAAAACCAAATTATCTTTCAACTGGGATAATTTAATTGAATTTGGGTCATAATTTTGCTTACACTGGATATAAGTAGTCTTTGGCCATATTTAAATTGTCGTTGTATCCAAACTTTCGCAAAACAGTCCATGTAGTTTCATTTCTGCCACGCTGTATAAATAAACTGTGCAGATATAAGAATCCCTTCAGCGTGACGCAATTGTGACTGACTCCGTCTTCTAAATTTTTCCTTAACACAGCTTTAACGTCGTCCAGCACCTGGGGTTGGAGTGGTGCATTAAAACACCGACTTTGGAAGTTGTTTAATTCCATGTCATTCAGTAAGCCATCGCAATCTATGTCGCATATCTTAAATATTCGTATCAAGGCTTTCTTGCATGCCTCCGTTAGCTGAAATTAAATTATTCTGGTTACTTTTGTACTATATATATATATATATATATATATTGGAGATTCCAGATTAACAGACAGGTGGCAACGCTGGGTCAAGCATGTTGGATTGAAACCTCTGTTGCAGACAAATGTTTTCTTTGTCCTTTAAAACATTCTCAATATTGAAATTACACTTTTTAAAATGGTTTTAATTCCTAAAATGGCAGCTATGCCTCAGGCAGTTTGTTAGACTATTCTGCCACGCCAAGCTGAAAAGGCGTACCTACATCTGTGAAAAGTTGTAAAATGTCGAGTTTAATAGTCTGTTGTACTTTTGCTTTGCAGATAGAAGCATTAGTATTGTCAAGACATCAGCGTTTGACACTACCTGCTGTCATTAGAATGAAAATATCTGACATATCCTGGCTAAATAGTTTTATATTAATGGAGGCCCGACCGATCATGATCAAATAGAATTTCCTCACGCAGCAAAACTATTAAACAATGTCATAAACATAAATTATACAAAATTTTCTCTATATTAATTTATTATTTAAGTATTTTGACAAAATTGCAGAAATGGCGGGTCATTTGTAAAATCCTTCAAGATTAATTTAAATTAAAATTAACTGTTCAGCCGATCTACTGTAGTTGTCAACTGTTAGTGGACAGAAAACATATTATTGATCCGAGCTGTTGGTAATCTTTTCCCTTGTCTCTGTCTGTGCTACTTTATTACAGAAACCTTCTTTACACAGCTCCGCAGTGCGTAGTAATTCGGCACAATTGCATAAAAAGCAGGTCAACGACAACAGCTGGGTCAATTTTAAAGAGTCTTAAAATATCACCCATAAATTAGCTCCTGTTCCGGGATTAATGCTATTGGCTTAATCACCGTGAAAGCATACTAAATCAACCAGTATATTGTGTCAAAAATTAGCTTCTTTTCTCTAATTAGGTTCACAATTAAAGCAAGCGCAGTTGAATTTTGTATTTATCCCGGAACAATTCCTTATGCTTACACATTCCAACAGTACCTTACTTTTACACATCAGTGCAATAGTTTCAACTCAATCTGCTTTTTATGTGTCCGTGTTTTACATGTAACTGGTATATGGTTAAACGCCCCTCTTAAACGATAGTTTGTTTAAAGCCAATTAATTTTTGTCTAAAAATTTTGTAGAAATTTTTTAAGGTTGGAGAGTTATTTAGGTGTTCCTGTAATTTTTTTTTTTTTTAAACATTTATTCATTTTGTTCATTCATAAACATACATGACTAAACAAAATACATCAATACAAATATATACTGCACAGTCAGGTATCAAGTTGTCTCTGTCTTCCCTCAATCCTCGCCTCGGGATCCGGACGGTGTCCTTTCTCGGGTTAACGGTGGTAAGGGTTCAAAGTTGTTTACTTAGTGAAACTGGTCAGCCTCGGGCTCTCACGTCTTGTTTTTGAGTATTACTTTGATTTTAGCTTTAAAGCCTTCGTATGTCATGTTCTTCATGTCATTAGGCAGTGAGTTGACTAACACTATATGGTTTTGCTTAAAATATATAAGATTATCTTCACTATGAGGTTGAGATTTTTTTTAAAAATATTAGATTAATCAAGTATGAGATCTGGCATCCCTCTAGACATTTGAAAAGATGACAAACCATAAGTATAAAATTGCAATAAAAATTGTCAGAATCTCAATAACCATTATACTTTGTATAATCGTATATTTGGTTCTAAACCATCTCATCTATCACGCTCAACTAATTTACATTAAATTACCAATCATTGTATATTGATTCCAAATCTTTGATACCAACGATTCTAACAGCGTAGAGTGAAGAGTTACTCTTTCACTTATCAGGAAAAAGTACTTTCAGTTCAGTACCACCAACAGGACAAAACCTATCTATGCTGCTATGATTCTAAGACTTTTAAACAACCATTTATTTTGGAAATATAGTATTTTATACAGTATAGTAGTAGATATATGACATATGATATATTTTCTTCTACATGATATATTTTCTGAATAACCATTTTCATTTGCTTAAGCTTGCATACAAAGAATTTTATATATAATACACATAATTATAGTATTATGCCCAGGCTACACTAACGCCTAACGTGCAACGCCTTCATGCGTTGCAAAAAACACATCATTTTTTCCGCGTTTCTGATTGGCCAGTTAATGCGTTAAGTTGTGGTCAACGCATTCATTTGAACATTACGTGTTAGGCATTAAACGTTAGGCGTTAGTGTGGCCCGGACTTTAGATAAGGCACTAGTAGAAAACAAATGTGCGTATAACATCAGCTATTGCACATGAGATAATGCTCTATAATTGTAATATGATTATTGGAATAATTATTATGTACTACTTAAGTAATAACCAAAAATAGATACAGAGTTCCATGCTAACTACATTTCATATTATATTAAATTTACAATTAATAATTTAATGGTATGGAACGAAGCATTCACCCCATTGAGAAAATATTAAATTTCAAAATACACGTTAATTCAACTGACTTACATCTGAGTTTTCCACTGAATATATTGGCCCGGTAGGGTGCAGTACAGCTTTTTGCGCGTAGTAGAACATTTCCGAGATGTTCTTCAACGTTTTCGCAGAGCACTCAATGCAAGTTTCAATTTCCGAAAATTCCTCCATTATGGCAAATACTCCCTAAAAGTACAGATCTACATAAGGCAATAACGCTATATAAAAAAACTAACATCGATCGTAGAGTATTCCACGAGATCAATTTTATTTCCAACTAGTACCACAGGGCAGGAACCGTCAGGATGACTTAACCTAATTAAGGGCATCCAGTAAGACGATATCCGATCAACAGACTCGTCATCGTCGACGGAGTAAATGACGCATATAACACTAGCAATTGAGATTTGTTCATTTAGGTCCTCGTCGGATTGTTCCGCTGAAGAATAGTCAACAATGTTCGTAGGAACCTGTTCTGGTGTGACATCCGCAGGTATAGTAATCTCTTCTGCTTTAGCCGGAACATTCTCGGGAAACTCCTCGCACACCAATGATAAGATTAACGACGTTTTACCGACCCCTTGATCACCAACAAGCAATATTCTCACGTTCCTCTTTTGCAAGGCCTTGATAACCATTTTCTCCTATACTGAAATTTAGGTTATAATCGACCATTAGCATTTGTATTACATAAATTAAACATATAAACATAATCAGATATAGAGTTTTCCATTACCTAATCATACTGTGTGTTAATTAATTAGAAGGAAAGAAAGAAAATACTATAACACCGCGTACTCACCTCAATTTTTCTCACTGTACAACTGTAACGAAACAATAACGCACGATATTTCGCCGTAAATTAAAGCTTTTTAATATTTACATATTAACCGAACGGTAAAAATGGTAAAATACTTATGTTTAGAAATAAAATTTTCATGTTTTTACAACCAAGGGAGTTCATTCACGAAAGATAATGTCAAAATGTGGACTAGAGATGCGGTCGAGGCACCGACTTGTCATGTGACATGCACAACGTCGAACCTCCGAATATGCAAATTATTACGTCCAACATTCCTTTCTAAATAATTCTAATCAGGATTATTTTATAGTCATTATAATTAGTTAAATTTTACCGTTTAATTTAGGTTACATTTTGACAACGTGCATATCTCTAATAGGTCATGCTCTCCCGCTTAGCGGGATTCGTATATAAATGTGGCTAAAATTAAATTTATTCTAGATTATGCAAACGTAGTATGGTGGTAGTTTCCTAGTTTACTACGCCTCTTTTAATTAAAATCTTTAGAGTACCATCACAATCATAGATAACGACTATAGTCTGTTGTAAATGCGGATAAGGTCCTAGTGATCTTTGAAGGCTCGTAATTACAACGACTGCACAAAAAGTGAAATAAAGTGTATTATACTCCTGAATAATGTACATAAAATATTGGACATTAAAGATTTTCTGCCCCTAGGTTGAGCATGTGCGCGGGAGATGTGCAAAAATGAACCAGATCAGAGCAATTTGTAATTAACGCTCGTCTTTAATTTTTTCCTCCTAAACCCCATGCCCAAAAAAAAATCTCTAGTAAACATTTTGGCTTTTGTTTTTCTAAATTTCTTTGCAATAAAGGTTATATACATATAGGTAGGATCACAAGATTTTTATGGAAGTAGATATATCGGTAACGAGTTTTTTCACGACAACGGGATATGAACGTAAAGAATCATAAGTTTTTGTTTAATGCGAGAAACACATTTGAGTTGTACATTAATTTTATAACGCGATATAAATGTGCGATCAATCTCGTGGTCGGACGGGGTCCTGAGCGGCTGGGGATTTTGGATCATCTGCTCATGGCCCGTACCAAGGATCAGAACAAAGATCGTATTTGTTGATTTAGGCAGCGTTGAAGTTGAAAACTAAAAATTGTGCGATAACAAAAATGTTTTTAATGTAAGATTATAGATTGTAAGTGTAGGTACAGCAAAGAGCTGTAAACATGCTACTTATTTACAGGGCCGGCCCAAGCTTTTGCGTGGCCGGGTTCAAACAATTGCATGGGGCCGGGTTCCAAATGCGCGGGGAAAAAATTGCAATTAATGTCAAAACATTCATTTTTCAAAAAATTATTCTTACGTAAGGATAAAAATAGGAAAGAATTCATTTTGGATAGTAAAAGTACCACACTTTTCGACAGTTATTATTGGTTTGCGATTCTAATATGACTTATCCCGAATAACTGCAGATTTGCTAAATGTCAATAGATTTTAAATGGAACACCCTGCATATCTTAACTCGATAGGTCTATCGTCAACAGCTTAAAATGTATTAAGCATCTAATTTGATATTATTGGTAACTTACAGACAATTTATAAATTAACATTACATATCTAGACGGTTCGGCAAAATTCAACAATCTCACAAACTGAAGTTTATCTTTAGTTTAGTTTAGTTTTTTTTAATAGTATTTATTTTAATGCAGCATTCTGTAATTTTCAATTACACAAACGGATAATTTGTGATATTGACTTTCTCCAAAGTCTAGTTTATATAACATTTATCAAAGACATTAATTTGTTCGTTATACGTCAACGCTTTGGAAAATTAGGTCGCTTCTTTTCAGCCCCTGGAGGCAGACATTCGATGGGATTTTGCAACTATGATAGCCGAACATGAAGAATATAAAAAGATGGCGTTTTCAAAATAGTTTTATGAAAACCATGGACAATGTAATATTTCCACCGAAAATTTACGCCGAAGTTTGACTTAAACGCATTAACTTATGCACTATTGACAATCGTACCGAAATAATTATTGTTTATTCAATATTCAGTTTACAATAATCCGTTTATTTAATTATTTATTCTTATGAAACTATTACTGACATTGTGTTATAGTTACAGAAATATTAGGATTTCTACAGAACCCTTCATTTCTACCAAAGCAATCCTTGTTTTTGTTATCTGTAGTAATTAGAAAACTGTTTAACGCGCTCGCTGATCGCTCGCGCGTTAAACAGTCTCGTTCTCTAATCGCTTGTTTTAATATACTTGTTGGTTAAATAACTATTTATATCAGCAATTTATAAAATGGTCAGTCTAACCTCATAATTATAGAATAAAATAGGTACTGTAATTTATTACCGACTCACAAAACGACAACGCCCGGTTTCAGAAACAATGATGACATTTTATCCGGATCATCAGAACATTTCGTTATATCATGAATTTGATAGTAGGTAGTCTGATTTAAAATGTGCATTATTGGCTCCACTGAATTAAGTAATTAATTTAGTAATTTACCCGATAAATTACGCTCTTACAGCACTTGTCGACTGCTTAGGAGTGGTGGGGTACATTCACGCAAGTACTGGTGGAACTTGTTGAAACTAATTTAGCAATTCCAGTAAATTAACAACTATAATTTTTTTTTTTAGGAAATTAGTGGTAAATGACCAACGGTAATTTAAATTGACGCAAATTACCATCGGTAACTTAAGCCATAAATTACTGTAATTAAAAATGGGTAAATTACCATTAATTACGATAATTAATTTAGTAATTTACGCGGTAAATTACGGTTTGACATCCCTGGTTGTAATATCTCTAATCATGCACAGATGGCGCAAACAGAGATATTGTTCCCCGCTGTAAGATTGTAAAGCCTCCCCCAGACTGAGTCTCATCGTTTTTGCGCAAATCGTTGTATTCTTTGTGTGCTATCGTAACCACTCTTTTGATATACATAGCAAAATTATCTCGTCGCTGTCGCGGCGACAAAATCGCCTCAGTCTGGGGAAGGGGTTAACTTGTAACCTTGCGAGGCAGTTAGTGGCACTGTCTAAAGTGCGGGGCCGTCCATAGCGCGGGGCCGGGTTCCGGGGAACGCGCTGAACCCGCCTCGGGCCGGCCCTGCTTATTTAACACACTGTCATTCGGAACAAATAGAATAGATACCCGCTAAACATGTTGTGTATATTGCGACAATATTCTGTAACATTGTATAAAAGTAACTTTTGTAACATATTTTTGTTACGTTATTACAACATTGTTGAAGTATTTGCAACACAATTATGCTATAAAGACAACATTTTATATAGGTACATTAATACAACATAGTAATACAACATCGATAACACATTTCCTTGAGAACAGTTTATCCACAAAGTGCAGTTAAGTAGTACGCTTAGCGACTGTTAGATGGCGCTAGTAAGTGCCTAATGTTACCTAAACAACGAAATATAACTGTAACATTTATACATCATTTTATTGTAACTTTGTTACATGTAATGTTATATAACAAGTACATAATATAACTGTTATATATAACTGTAACATGTATACATCATTTTATTGTAACTTTGTTACATGTAATGTTATATAAGAAGTAATATAACTGTTATATGTATACACCGTGTTATTCAATTTCGAGCCTCACCATGGGGGATCTCGCTTATTAGTGGAGATAGAGCTAGACCCTATGTTTTTTTTAAGATATCCGCAAAAAATTGAAATTTTAAGATATCGTTTTTAATTTTTTTATTCAAAACGAAATGTAGGTACATGTCCACCAACTTAAAGTTGACTCGATGTGTGCGCAGAACGAGAACAAGGACGACATTCGGCGGTAGCGAGAGGCACTGTACACTCGCCACCAACACACGAATGATCCCCCTCTACCAAAACTATCCCGTGTCCACTGCTCATCCTAATGTTTACATTTCTCCGAGTCCGAACGAGTTCTGACTGTTCTGAGTGGTCGGACTGTAAACAGTCGAAACAAAAACTTTCTACAGCTACATTTTAACAAGGAATGTAGAGTCATTTTTGAATTTAAAATAACATCAAAAATGGCGGCGTAACCATGTCCAACTTTTGTTTATCTAATGGGTGCCATGTTGAATTTTTGCATTTTCCGATAGTAGGGGTTTTCTCATTTCCGCAATGTATAACCTGTTAGCATTATTTTTTAAAACAATGGTTATAATAATCAAAAAACCTTTTGGTACCCAACTGGAGCTTGGTTACAAACCGCCGGAGTCGTTGCCAAGCAACGTCAACAAAATGCACTTGGTTGAAGCGGCGCGCGCAGCGTTGGGTTTGCCATTTTAGTCTGGGACGTAACGATAGAAATCTCCGGGTCATTTTCGCAAGCTTTATTTTTACTTTATCATACGCAGTATGGTAAAGTATTGTAATCATGCCGAAAAAAAAAATTGAGATTTTAGCGGAAATAGGTCTTTTTGGGTCCCCTGAACATTTTTGACCAAGGTACAAAAAAATGTCTGTGTGTGTGTGTGTGTGTGTGTGTGTGTGTGTGTGTGTGTGTGTGTGTGTGTGTGTGTGTGTGTGTGTGTGTGTGTGTGTGTGTGTGTGTGTGTGTGTGTGTGTGTGTGTGTGTGTGTGTGTGTGTGTGTGTGTGTGTGTGTGTGTGTGTGTGTGTGTGTGTGTGTGTGTGTGTGTGTGTGTGTGTGTGTGTCTGTGTGTGTGTCTGTGTGTGTGTGTGTGTGTGTGTGTGTGTGTGTGTGTGTGTGTGTGTGTGTGTGTGTGTGTGTGTGTGTGTGTGTGTGTGTGTGTGTGTGTGTGTGTGTGTGTGTGTGTGTGTGTGTGTGTGTGTGTGTGTGTTGTTATCTTGTTTATGTTGTTAATAATAAGTCACTGTTACTATTATATGAAACACTTTATTTGCGTTGTCATCATGCGTACAGCTACATCGTCATATCATATCCTCTACGTGCCACGTAGGCCAGCGTCGTGTTCTAGCGACATCTATCGGTATAATCTTAGACGGTAATGTAGATAACTATCTACAACATCTCCCTTAACAAACATAATCAAACTTATCTTCTAAAGTAATGGTATGACATTGTTTACAATGATTAACAAAAACTCATGTTTACTTAAATTTAGACATTAATAATACAGTTAATATTTAACATAATCTTTGAATCTAATGGGTTGTCTAATTGTCCGTTTTGGTCGTGAGTCGTGAAATATGTCATTATTCGTTACAGGTCTGTCGTCACTATTAGTACTGTCATTGTTACATTCATTGTTGGGTTCTTCATCTTTCTTATCCTCCTCCGTATTTTCGAGATTTTTGTCCAGTAATTTGTTGAATATGTCACTTTCCGAATATTGATTAATTTTTTTTATAAAGCGTCTATTTCTGGATAACACATGGTCTGTCTTGTGGATCTTGACTTCGTAAGACCGTGGTTTTGATTTGCTTACACCCACTATTACTGCAGGTTCCCAAATTTTATCCAGTTGAACCATAACGTTGTCGTTAATATTTAGTTTTGGTAAGTCCTTGCTCTTCTGGTCATAATAATCTTTTTGGTAATTTTGGTTTTCCTTCAAAAATTTTTCGTAACTGTCATTTATGTATTCAGGTTTTAGTTGTTCTGTTTTGATAGGAATATTTGTTTTGATTCTTCTGCCAAATAAGAGTTGTGCCGGTGATGGTAGTCCTTCTCGTATCGGTGTACCACGATACTCCATAAGTGTGATGTACATGTCTTTTTTATCATAGAGTGCCTTTTTTAGTAGGTTCTTGATGGTCTGAACATGTCGTTCGATGAATCCATTTGACTGAGGGTATCTTGGTGATGATGTGATGTGACCCACTTGCCAATCTCGTAGAAATGTTGCAAACTCTCTGCTGGCAAATTGTGGTCCATTGTCGGAATACAATAGATCGGGCTTTCCATGTCTTGCAAATATGCTTTTGAAGGTTTGTATTGTGCTAAAACTGGTTGTCGAATTCATGGTAATTAGTTCCGGAAATTTGGAGTAAATGTCAACTATTAGTAAGTATTGTTTTCCATAAAAATAAAAGAAATCTGCTGCTACTATTTGAAATGGTCTAGTTGGGAGTTCTCTGTTAATTAAGGTTTCTTTTTGTAGTGAATTTTGGTGTTTCAGACAAGTAATACAATTTTTTATTGTATCTATAATTTCCTTAGTCATGTTAGGCCAATATACTGTTTCTTTTGCTTTTGCTTTAGTCTTTTCTATGCCTAAATGTGAGTAATGTAGTTTTGAAATTACATTCTTTCGTAGCTTCTTTGGTATTATCAGTTGATTTCCTTTATAA